>JAUPMG010000005.1:4755609-4769630 GCA_031762675.1 Pachysandra terminalis
TTGAACAATCCACTAAGATCAAAAGATTACAAACACCAATCGGACTTACACAAAATAAAGACTCCCTCTTGATTTCTCTCGCCATCGTGTTGAATCATCTTCTGGACTTGTTCAGCGAGCACCACTCATCTTCAATGTCTGCATACTTAAACTCCCTTCAATTTCGTTGACGATCTTCTCCTGAAGACACCAAGTTCTTCTCTTGAAGAATAGAACAATATGAGTAACTCAAAGTTACAAACTTGAACACCAGAGGAGTTGGACGACATGCATCAGAACAGGGATTCATATAGATCAGCCAAACGAATCTGTTACAAATCGTGATATTGTATTATGTTTTTCAAAAACAAAATCTTCTTCCATGTTTTAGAAACTCCTCTGACCTATTGAAGAAACTTTCATATCTTCAATCAAATCAAATCAAGGTCTCCAACCCAAACTGTCAACTCCACAAGCAATCTAAATTTCCTTGTTTTTTGGAAAACTAAAGACTAATATAATTAGGTTGAGAATGAGTCCAACTTAATTAGAAAGCCTTGTTTGTTTTGAACAAGATGCCAGTTGTAGATATGATTCAAAAAATCTAGATTTCTTTCCAAACCAATTAGAAACGAAATCTGTGAATTAGAGAACTCTTGGATCTTGGCTTGATTCTTGAATTACTTTGAACTTGAATATGATTGCTATCAATGCCAATTAAACTTAACACTTTCTAACCTTCAACTAGTCATGGCCACTCACTGGCTTGTCTTCTACGGCTTCTCTCCTTTTTTTTCTTTCTTTCTAATTTAATTACTGTCAACTCCTCCTCTCCATCAAATGGGCACGTGAGATCATGTGATACTTTTCAGGGTCATACTATACTTGTGATTACGGGTTCCATCTGATCATCTTCTTGTACACCTCAACCTTACCTCACTCTGATATGCATGATCAATGTTTAATACATGTAATGTAATAATACCTTTAACGAAGATTAAATTAATAAGTGGCCACATTTAACAATATTTATCATCCACAAAACATTTTTATTAATTTTCTTTCTTTTCAACAACAGTTTATTAATAATCATATAAATTATGAGGCTCGAGTGAGAATGTTTGTTGAAAACATAAGAAACTAGACGTGTTATTTTGGATGTAATTAATGCAATTATATATGCGCCTATAAGAGCAAGTTAACATAAGAAACTAGCAAGCTAGACATGTTTCTCTAATCCAAAGAGTGGATGTCTCTAACCTTTTAAACTTTGCTTGACCCATTGCACGACCCCTAATCCAAAGAGTGGATGTGTCTAACCTTTTAAACTTTGTTTGACCCATTTCTTGACCCAAAGCGACCCGTGTTTTCTCTCTCTCTCTCTCTCTCTCTCTCTCTCTAAAGTCTAAACACCAAAAATTAAAAACCAAGTTCTAGACTCCAGGCTCCAGGCTCCAGGCTCCAAGCCGTTACCTCTCATAAGTGAGTTGGATTTGCATTTTTCTCACATGTAATCATACAAATGAGTAGGTACGCAACCCAACTGAGATGTAATAGGACCTGATGCTGTGGCCGTATACATATCTACATGTACATGTATAACTTTGCTACATTACATTATGAAGAGGAAGAAATACAATAACCCGTCCTTGTCGGACTTTGATGAGATAGTAGGCCCCACGTATCGCTGCACGCGCTCTTGATAGGTAGACCCCGCGTTGACATTTAATCAAAGTCATAAGAATGACATCAGGTGTTTTTCCCGCTCACTGAGGCATGAAACTCCGTCACGATCCAATCAGATAGTAACACTTAAGTAATTCTTTTCTTATAGGATGATTGAATTTTTTTTTTTTAAATAATAATAATAATACAAGACGCCATTGTAGTCCAAGTTGTAAGGATGATTGCACAAATTTCCTTGCAATAGTTGTAAGCCACTCAAATATCTCTTTTGGAGAGAGGCTATGCTTAGATGTTCAGGAATAAAAGTATTGATCTATGGTACCTCATTAGTTTAATTGTCTAGAATTTCTTACTCTATGATCCTAGTTTTCATTTGGATCCTCAAGATAAAGTGATATGGACTTTGATGATATTTTCTGTCTCTCTCATTCGCTATTGGCCGTATGCAAATAAAGAACCCTAGAAAGACCCTAATTCTTTCCTCGAAAGGGCTCCTCAATAGCCATTTAAGGTTTTAGACCATCATCAGCCTAGTTGGAGAGAGAGAGAGAGAGAGCTGTCGAATCCCTAGAAAATGGAAAAAAATTCTAATTGAACTACAACTCTACTACTCACCTTAGAACAACTGATCATGACTGAAAAAGCTAGGACTCAAAATACCCCTAAATACGCTAAAATAATATTGACTAAAAGTAAAAAAGCTTAGAAAATATATAGATTTTCACCCCGAAAATGGTCTTTTTTTTCTTCAATTGTAACCAACCTAATGGACTCCAGTTAATTCTCCTCATTGTGAAGTTCATTGAGACTAATTTGCAAGCAAACATATTATAATAGCGAAATCCATTTACGGGTGCAAAATTATCTCTATTAGAGTTAAGGTATGCGTTTTGACTCTTGGACCACCTTCTTCTTTTATCTTGTAGATATATATAACTATTTGTAGCTTGTTCTACATCAACTAGCATTTAAAGTTGCTGAAACTATTTACAGAGAAACAACAGTGACTTTCTTTATCTCTGTGAGATTTACTTTTGAAATTTAGTAAAGAAAGAAAGCAACAGTGACTTCTTTGTAGTCTTCCTTCCTACAATCTATTCTATTTCTATGTAATCTAATCTAATCAAATTTCCCGGATTATTCGGGGTTTCCCATGCTTTCCTGAAAATGAGCGAATTCTATCCATCAGATTTCCCGGAAAAGCTGAAATTATTCTTTCTCTGGAAATGGTGACGTGTCATCCTGTTAATTAATAAAAAAACACAGCTTTGTCCATACTCCATAAGGAATACGGCAAAAAAAAACTATACTATAAAAAAAATTAATTAATTGAAGAAAGTAAGTATTATTAATTAAGAGAAAAAGAAAGCGAGAAATAATAAAAAACAAAAAACAAATATAATTATTCTTATGGGTCCAATCATCTTCCTTGCAATGTCAAACCGGATTCCGGTCGTTTCAACTCTCCGTACTTCGTAAACGGTTTTGTATAAATAAAGCCTGCCTTATAGCTGAATCGTTTTCATCTTCTGACAGAGGTTGGAAAATCAAACGAAGGAATGTCAGAACATGTCAGACGAATTTCAGACTGGGATTTGCAGAGGAAGGTGGTGGAATTCTTCTAGAAATGGGTTCAACGAGGGGTCGTCGTCGCCGTGCTCGACTACTCTTACTGATGCCGGAAGCTTTGGGTGGCCGACAACGGAGATGGTGGACGTCAAGACAAGGCCTTGTGAGGACTCTGCTTC
This sequence comes from Pachysandra terminalis, assembly GCA_031762675.1. NCBI lineage: Eukaryota > Viridiplantae > Streptophyta > Magnoliopsida > Buxales > Buxaceae > Pachysandra > Pachysandra terminalis. Next base: position 4,759,023 of record JAUPMG010000005.1, read on the forward strand.
TGTTTCCGGTAGTTCAATAGTTCTTCAAGATAGCCAGCAGAAGCCACAAGAGTCGGATTCCGGCGACGGCGGAGGCAGTGTCTTGCCCGATTCTACGTTACAAATGATGGGATTTGGCTTTTTATCAACAATGGATTGGAATCAACCTTTACTGTAAGTTTTGAGTAATCTTCATTTTTTTTTTTTTTTTTTGCATTTCTTGGAACTTAAATTCAAGGCCAAATAATCTTAAATAGACTAAAAGTTAAAATTTGCTAAATCTTTAGTATAAGAAAATCCAATTTGATGGATCAGATTTTCTTGAACTAAAATCAAAAAAACAAATTTGTAATTTTGATCAAATAACGAATTAATTTTATTTTCAACAGTCGAAGTAGTGCAAGAGCTGAGTGCAATTTCCATTCTATGCTTCAAGAAGAAGACTTTATTAGTTCAAGTGAAAATTTCCGGAAAGAATCTCCTCTGGTCCAAAAGGAATGGAGTCCAAAGAATTTTTCTAGTGGTGGGGATGATCAAGATTCCTCTATTACTTCTTTTAAGCAAATAAATCAGACTTTTGGATTAGATCATCATCAGCAGCAGCGTTTAAATTCAGGCAACAACTCCGGCGACTCTATGGTGACTTTCCAAGCCTTGCCGCCGACTAGCTTCACCACCACCACCACCAATTCATCTTCATATGGATGCCCTTCAACGTTAATACATAGTTTCTTTGAACCTGAATCTTCTTCTGATAACCCATCATGGACGAATCATCCTTCTCCGGCGAATTACCGAATCAACTCGAATGAATCATCAGCTTGTTGTTCTAAATTCCCTCATCAGTTCTTAAATCCTTCATCTCCGAAACAGCAACCCTATAACCAGTTTTACTTCTGTAACAACACTCCTTCTCGGAACCCTTCTGTGGCTTCCATGAACGATGTTGGATCGAGCCTTTTCCGATCACCGCCGACCCCATTTCTCACGCCAATCTTCAATGATGAAAAACCCAATTGCAGCAACATCCGGGCAAAGGTAATTGTGATCATCGGACTTGAGTTCATGATTGATTCCATGACTAGGGTTTCAACTTTCAAGAAGACTAAAATTCTTATTTGGCGAATTTATTTTCCAGTCCAGTAGAGTAGTTTGCGATTCAAGCTCGGTTGTGAAGAGGGCTAGCAATGAATCCTCACAGAAAAGGCCACGGAGTACTGAACCACCATCACCATTGCCAACTTTTAAGGTACGGCAGATCAAACTTTTGACTACTAGCGAGAGCTTTAAACTATTTTTTTTTTTTTTCCATTTTATGTTAGACATGGCTGTTAACTTCTAGCTATGATGTTAGGTCCGGAAAGAGAAGTTAGGGGACCGGATCACTGCTCTCCAACGACTGGTTTCACCTTTCGGAAAGGTGAATATCTGAACTTTGCTCTACTTTCGTAATGAATAGTGTGAGAAGTATGTTGTTGTGTGGAGACTGATGTTATGAGGCATTCAAGAAAGTAGACACCGGAGTCGAAGGGTATAATAGTAATTTCACTTGCTGTTATGTTTAGCTTTGACTGCTGTTATGTAAATAGTATTTGTCCAACCACGTAAATCTGGCTTGTGTGCGCTTGATTTCTTCATCATCTTATTTTTCTTTCTTAACAAGAAGTATTCTCTTTGTGTTTCAAAGAAACTTACTTTTGTTAATTCGAATCTTATTGTTTGTTTCAGACGGACACAGCATCAGTACTCTTTGAAGCTATTGAGTACATCAAGTTCCTCCATGACCAAGTCAGTGTAAGTGCCATTAATTCTCGCTTTTTTTTTTTTTTTCCTTTTAACCATTTCTAAGTTGTTTTTCTTTCAAATGATATCAGGAATTAAGTACTCCATATATGAAGAATGAAGGTCCCACACAATACCACAAGCAGGTAAGAAACTCCCTTTATTTGTTTTTACTTTGTCCATATAATAGCTGCTTCACCAAGTCTAGTTTGGTTTCGTAAATGATTGAAGCTCTTACTACTGATGATGCAGGATTCAGATAAATCGAAGGAACCCGAAGGAACAAAACAAGATCTCAGAAGCCAAGGGCTATGTCTTGTGCCAGTCTCGAGCACCTTCCCAGTTACTAACGAGATTCCTGCTGATTTTTGGACCCCAACGTTTGGAGGAATTTACAGGTAGAGAAAGATATGGAAAACCATACAAGAGAATCTGGAAGTAATAAATGAAATTAAAGAAAACCCAGAAGCCATATTACAGTACTAGTTTGGAAAAAAATACAGTAAAAACAAAGTGAAAAAAAGTATGGAGGAAAAGGAGAAAGAAAGGAAGAGATCCCATGAAGAACAGGTGATGTTTGGTCAGCTAGTGGCAAAATGATCATGTAAGCTGTGCAAAGATTAGGGACTGTTTGTAAGAGAATAAGTAAGTACAGGTGGATTAGGGATGGGAACAGGTGCAAAATTTGGCCAATGAATTTACTGAGGAGGTTTGTTCCTGTTGCTATATTTGTGTATAGGGATGCCATCACCTTTTGTCTATGAGAAAAAAGAAAAGAAATAAAAGGAATCATTGAATCCAGAATGAGTGTGACTGTGAGAGTAAGTTTGTGGAGGTTATTTGATTGGGGATCTTTCTTTTCATTTGTTCATATCTTTGGAATATGGTAGTGGAAGTGGAGAGAGAGAGAGAGAGAGCTTTGATCAAAAAAGAGAGAGAGAGAGAGAGGTGTGAAGGAACTATCAGGCATGCTGTTGTGCTTTTCCATGGAATGGTCACATTCAGGGCACCATTTGGAAGGTAAAGAGGCTAAACACAATCTCTCTCTCTCTCTCTCTCTCTCTCTCTCTCTCTCTCTGCATTCTTTTTTTCTTTTAAATGTAAGAGGCTAAACACAATCCTCTCTCTCTCTCTCTCTCTCTCTCTCTCTCTCTCTTTAAAAAAATCTTCATTAGGGCTGGTGTTACTAGAGGTTTCCCTATTAATCAGCAATTAGTCTAGTTTAGTTAAGATGTAATTGTATGGATAGAAGACCAAGAGGTATGCATGTTAATAAAAAAAGATAAACAAAGATGTATAACACAAATCAAGTATACACAAACACAGCGATTTAGGGTTCGATAAATAGTGTTTACGTCCATAGATCTAGGTTCTATTAATCCCATGACCTCAGAAAAAAAAAAGTGTTACAAAGAGTGGCCATTAAAACTTAAAAGTATGATAAATATTTTATAATTAGGGTTAAACATAACAATAAGTAAAATTATTATTATATCCTTCGACTGATAGAATTGATGATTGAATCATCAGTACTTCCCGAATGACTCAGTAGCACCACTCTCCACATAACAACAATACATGGATGTAGAGATTAGGCTTTCACAATCACCGATCTATTTCATAGGTTAGAAAAGGGGTTTATATCGTCTGGAGCAAGATGCGCGCATCTACGCACGCTACGTGTTCATTGGCGTGCATGGATGCATACCAACGCATCCACACTTTGGAAGGTGTGCTAGAGCCTAGATGCATTGGCACAAATCCACGTACACCACCGAACACATAACATGCATAGATACACGCTGTAGCATCTACTGTAGCGATCCATGCTCTAGACGCTATCGTCCCCTAGAAAAGAGCTATTGGCCTAAAATGATGCTTTAGTTGTTCCATTGGACATCTCATTTTCTATCATATATGTATGTGCCTTATAGCTAGTCTTAGACTGTACGAGTGAATCTTTGTTGGGCATGGGCTTCAGCATTTTCCTGACTCAATGCCCCAAGTTCATGACTTCGGCTCATCAAGAATCAGCGGGCTCAATCTTGGTTAGTTAAAAGCTTGGCAGGCCACATGGGCACAAAGCTTGAACAAATCTACAAGACCCGTGGACTTTGGACTATGTTACGCTTCGATGTGAAGAGCTTTGTGTAAAGGGAATTTGAATCAAAGTTGTCGGTGAAAATTTGAGTTTGATGAGAAAATCTTTATAAAGGGTTTCCCTTGTGAGTGAGGATCTTCCGATATGGGACCTGATATGTCAAATAAGACACAAAAAATAATAATAATAAAATAAGACACAAACCGTAGGGTTTTCCATCAACCATCATTGACAAAAGACAACCCTACCACTAAAACCCCAACAAGGCACTCACAACAGTTACCTGTCTAGCTTTTCATCATTTCTTTGAAGTGGTCTTTAACAAAGTAGACAATGTGGGGTTGGTTTTGACATTTTTCACATTCTGCCTTGTATTCCACTGAATAGGGAATTTGATTCAACCGCGTTTTCCCCTTCTTCATCCATAAATTTAGTACACTAATAAGGTTTAGAACTGTTGTCAAGTGGAGACTGATGCTACTGAGCCATTCGAGAATTAATGATAATCCAGCCATCATCTCTGTCAGTCGAGCTGCTCGGTGTCGAGCTCGCAGGGTTATAGGGCAACACTCCCGGGCCAGAGGCCCACCCCAAATTTCTACGGGTGTATGGGTATAATAGTAATTTCACTTCTATTATGCTTTGCCGTAATTACAAGGTATTTATCATATTTTCATGGCTGCTCTTTGGAGAATAGTAGAATCTAGTGTGCGTCCGTAGACGTAATAACCACGTACATCTGTGTCTTAGGCGTGCTTGATTTCTTCTTCATATGGTTTATCTTTCTTTCTTAACAAGAACCACGTTTGATCACCTGTTCAGGTATACACCTTTAATAATGATCTCATACATGAAAAATCTTGAGAAAGAAAGATGGATGTGTTAAGGAAAGTAAGCAATCTTTATCATTAATAGAAATCACTGTACTCAAGAAAACATATCGAATTCATGACTACGAATATATCGAACAAAACACATTATTATTTGTGATCAACAGGAAGTAGGAAATTAAGATTCAGAAGGAAAAATTTTGCAAGTATAGGCTGCTTAAGAGCAGCGCGGTATAGTGAATGGGAGCAATCAAGCAGATCCCTTTAGTTTCTTTGCAATGCCGGCAATGTACTTCCCCTGGTGAAACGCTTGCTCCAGTTCACGTTCAGTTGGTTTCCGCGAGCCATCTCCGGCAAAAGTTCCAGCACCATAGGGGCTCCCACCTTTCACGTTCTCCATCTCGAACATGCCAGCTCCAAATGTGTATCCAATGGGCACATAAATCATGCCATGGTGAACCAATTGAGTAATGGCAGTCAACCTGCCATGTATCGCAAATTATAAGAAAAACAAAAAGGTTAAAGAGTTTCAGATAACTTCTATTAGATATCTATGAGCCAGGGGCTTACGCCGTAGTCTCTTGACCACCGCCTTGAGATCCAGTACTGTAGAAGATGCCTGCTGGCTTGCCGGCCAACTGTTGTGCCCTCCATAGACCACCGGTTGCATCAAGAAATGCTTTGAATTGAGCACACATCATTCCAAATCTAGTGGGGAAGCCAAATATAAGCCCGTCAGCTTCAGCTAGCTCATTCGGTGTGATGATTGGTGTGTCACTCTTTGGTGGGGCACTCATCTTTCCGAGCACCTCATCTGACAATGTTTCAGGGACCTGTTTCCATGTCCAAACCAAGGACAATAGTATACATCTCTTTTAGATTTCTCATGTCAGATAAAAATCACAACACAGTAAAACAACAGGACCTGACAACAAAGGCAATATGAAATAGCTTGAGCAATATTTGATTATGCAGTCTAATCTGCTTATGGTTTTCAACAACTGGAAATATGATTAAAATAATTAAAGAACATTAACAAAAGCAGCTTCGTCAGTAACTGAAGCCTATTTAATACTCTGCAGAAGATATAACCATCAACTCATTACCACTGGCCTTTGTATGATCAGGCTTATACAAAATATTGGATTAAAATTATAGTTGTAGTCCTAGCCACTGATTTCAACTCAACAAATAAAAATTATAAGGAATAAGAGGCCTTCGTCCTTTTAAAAATTATGATCCACAAACGGAAATACTGTCGTTAGTCTTGCTGGCAAGCTATGCTGTTGAAGCCTTCAAAACTAACATACAACAGTCCAAATCTATTTCAATCTAAAGCTCAAATTCTAATGAAAAGTTTGGATTCAGATCAATTGCTATCTTCATTCCAATTTTCACCCCAATAATTGTAATTGCTAATGCACTGCCTAAAAGTATACCAGGAATGAAGAATGAAAGATGGATTCCCAAACCATCCTAATCTTTATTTACTTCAATCAATGGGATTACAGAAAAAAAAAAAAAAAAATGATCAGGAAGACAAGGATATACCTGCCATAGCTGGGCATCCACTCCTTCCACAGATGCAGCTCCTTTCTTTATTTCTTCTGCTAGCTTTTCCACATGTCCATACATAGAATAGTACCTGTATCAGCATTATGAAGTTTGATCATGATCACTCAAAAAAAAAAAAAAATGCATTGAAACACATTAGAATAATACCATGAGGGAGGAAATTTAACTTAAAAATTAAACTCTTTTTTCTTGTTTCTTTTAATTCTGAAACTATTAATATAAATTATAATTTCTTTTAGATTTACAAATAAAAAGAAATTGATTTTACTTAACACAGGATAGATAAGAAGAAAGATTGAGTCTATAGACTGAAAAGATAATAAGATTTTCACATCTATATGACTAAATATTAAGGTCATATGCGCAGGACTGGTGACAAAGAGAAAGAGATAGCTTACCTATTAATGTCTGGCATCATCATCAAATATAACATGGACTTCCACTACAGAGAGAATCTAACAAATGCAACATTGACTACAAAGAAAATTATAAACAAACCAAAAAAAAAAAATCAGCAGATTCTAAAGAATGAACTTCCACTGTTTGGAGTCCATCTGGTACTTTGTTCCCCATCTTAGATGGTATAGAAAATTAAGAAGGGGTTTGCCAAGAATTCAAGGCAAAAAAGATAGATGATTGTAGGTACTAAAAAAAAAAAAGGCACTTTGATCCAACATTTTTTCCAGATAGAGTAAAGTTCTTGCTTGACAAGAAAAAATCACTATCAAAAGTTTAAGTTTGAAAAGTAAAGCAAAGTATGGTAGTGAATCAATGTCAGAGAAGAAGACCTTGAGCACTATTTAATTTAACATTTTCAAAGAACTCCACCAACGGAAATTCTGAAAATGACAGAAAGGGCTCTCCCAAAAAAACCCAATCCACTAATACCTACCACGCAGATTAGGATCAAAATGTACAAAGCATCACATGCAGTTTAACTTCTTGAGAAGCACATATGAAGCCTCTATTAAGTCTTAATTTTATTTCTATTTCTTTCCTCTTTATATCTCATTCTTTCATGTGGAACAATTTGACAAATAAAACTGCGCAGAATAAATATTTTTGATGACTTCTCTGTTCATTGATTCAGCTATCTGCATTCCATCTAAGGCTAAGCTTTACAATTAATCAAGTAAAAATAACTCGAGAATTTAACTGAAACACCTAAACTTAAGAGATAAGGCAATTTCAGTTTACAGAGATCAAAACAATATGAATACGAGCTTTATAAAAGTAGAAACAGAAATCAACTAAGAAATCACTGAATTTAATTAATCAAACTAAGACATAAGTTTTGAAACATCGGGTCGACCTAAATCAAGTTAAATCAAAATGAAAGCACAGTAAAACCCTAAATTTAGTAGAAATCAGTATTTGCTTTTGAAGTCTTTGTCTTGACTATGGTTTATCGATCAATGCCTTCCTGAAGAAGCAACCGCGTTAGAAAATTAACGCAGAAAGAATCGTAGAAGTGAAGAAATCTTGAGCTTTTCAAAGCTCACGTAGTATCGTAGATCGTCCCTTCACATGGAGAAAATCACCATTAGTGACTAAGTAACAGACTCTTAACGGATCTGAGAACTAACATATCAACAGATCTAGACTTTCAGATCTGATAATCACACAAAGACTAGCTCAGAAACACACAAAAATCGATAAAACGATTAAAAACTTAATTGAAATGAGTGAAATGCCGTGATAAGAAAAAGGATTGGACGAGAACATAGAATTCTCACGATCCAAAAGAACACGAAGAAAGAAAGAGATAGATTAGACGAAAGAGAGAGAAATATTTAGAAGCTCTTACACGATATACACTTTGGTCGCCATTAAAGGATTCCCTGAAGGTCTGTGTTATTCTCTCTCTTGCCGTTGCCGTTAGTGTGACTGGAGAACGTTGATACAGCAAAACCAATTACCGAAGCCCCTATTTATATCTCCGCCTGGTCTTACCTGTCATTAATTAAGTCAAATTAATTTCTAATTACAAATTAGTGGGCGTTTTATAATTAGGATGCTGATGTCACGCCCGTCATAGTTTCCGCTGAAAAATAACCTAATCTATTTCGGAATTTCTCCTTTTTTTATTTTTATACTATAATAAATTAATAATTGTATAATACAGCTATCATATTAGCCATTGTTTTTTTGGTAGATCATATATTTTCTTTCTTTAAAAGTGGTTATAAGAGCATCTCCAATCGTTCTCTATCTCTACTCTAAATTTAAATATGGGAAAATTTTTTTTGCAAATGCGGCTCCAATCATCCTTTATCCTCTCCTCAAAATTTAGAAACCCTAAAGTTCTCCCCAAATTTGGAAAGAACTTTAGAGACCCCTAATTTTTTTTTTGAGTCTAACGGTTTTTTTTTTTACTCTTAAAATTATATTTTTTTTTTTTACCATTTTTAGAAGATGATTTGAAAGGTTTTTTCCAAATTTAAGTTTTTAATCAAATATGAGAAAATTTACCCTCAATGAGAGGATGGCAAATGTGTTAATTATAAGAGTTTGAAACTTTATCACGTGATAAAAGCATGAGTCTTTGGGACATGTTTCCTTCTATGCAGTAAATATGGAGAAGTTTTAAATAGTCAAAAAAAATAAAAAATGTCAGAACACTTTCCAATATATATATATATATATATATATATATATATATATATATGTGTGTGTGTGTATTTGTTTGTATATGATGCATTAACAGCCCCCAATACGCTCGTTCAAAATTGGGATAAATTGACTTTGAATTGTTTGTTAGTGTGTATATGATGGATTAACAGCCCCAATATGCTCGTTCAAATTTGGATTAAAATGAGTTTGATTTGGTTCAACAAAACCTCAATCAATTTGTCGTTCAAAATTGGGATTAAATTGACTTTGATTTGGCTCAACAAAACCTCAACCCATGTCACTAATATATATTTTTATACATAAATATATTAAAATATATATAATTTATTTTATATTTTATTTATAATATATATTATAATTGGATTTTCCTTAGAATCGAATTTAAAGCTAAGTGATCAAAACGCCAAACGGATGTAAGAGCGAGAACAAGAGTGTCAAACTTGAAAATAACTTGCGATCATATACATACAAACTATACTTCATGAGTAAAGAAATAATTGAAAATAGATATCTATCAATCTAATTTAGCTTTTTGTTTTTTCAAGATAAAACTTATCTATTTTTGTATTTTCATAAAAATCTCAAAAATATTAAAAATATCTACTTTCTTTTTAAACCCTAACGTAAAATCCAATATTTACTATACATTTACTCCAATCTTTCGAATTTTCAAATCTACTGATTGGTGACGTTACTGCACTCGAAAAGCATTTTGAATGTGAAAACGTCACCTAGGAATGACGGATTGTGTGACTTAGATTAAGAGTAAGGTTTGGAATAGCGATGGATTCGTACAGGCTGCGTTTGATTAGCGTCAATATGCTCATGAGAAACAGAAAGTGCAACTTTGCAACTTTTTCCTTTGTGCAATTGGATTGCGTACAAAAAAGGTGGGCCCCACAAATTTAAAAAAAAAAATATTATTGGCTGAAATGGTCGATTTTGGTTTTCTCATTCTTACGCAATTTGCGTCGTGAGAAAATTTAAAAACTTTTATTTCCAATTTTCCCTTCACCTACTAAAGCATAGACCATTCTCACCCTCTCACGGCGGCGAAACCTCATAGCAGTGACAACAGCAGCGAATCACCTCTGACGGAAACCCCGACGACCAATCCGAATCCACTAATCCGATAATCTCTTCTCTCATTTTTTTTTTCTTTTCTCCTTCTCCTTCTGTTGTTGCTGCTGCAATTGCAGCAACAGCTCCACCCTCCACCGCCCCCTATCTCACCCTCTCTCTGTCACTCCCCCTTCCCTCTGCTCTCTTCCCCGCTCTCACCGACTCCTCTCCCTCCTCTCTCTCTCCTCTCCATCTCAGCTGCTACTGCAACTGGAGTAACAGCTCCACCCTCCACCGCCCCCTCTCCCCTTCAATCTCTCCCTCTCCATTTCTCTCTGTCTCACCCGTTCTCTGTCACTCTCCCCTCCCTCTGCTCTGCTCTCTCTCTCTCTCTCTCTCTCTGATTCCTCTCCCTCCCCTCTCCCCTCTCCTTCTCAGTTGCAGCAGCAGCTCCACCCTCCATCTCCCCTCTCCACTTCTCTGTCTCACCCTCTCTCTGTCACTCTCCTCCCCTCCCTCTGCTCTCTTCCCTGCTCTCTCTCTCTCTCTCTGATTCCTATCCCTCCCCTCTCCCCTCTCCTTCTCAACAGTTGCAGCAGCAGCTCCACCCTCCACCCTCCACCACCCCTCTCCCCTTCTCACCCT
>JAUPMG010000005.1:4786182-4817378 GCA_031762675.1 Pachysandra terminalis
TTCGGCTGAACCCATTTGGGGTGTTGCCAACTCATTTAGATTTAAAATCACTTAGTTGCACTAATCACTTGATTAGTCAACCATACACATCAACAATTATTTTTATATTTTGTAACTCATATTCCTATTTACCGAGGCATGTCGATTTCAATCTCGGTCATACGACCCGGTCCGGTCTAGTCTGGTCCGACCTGGATAATACAAAGGAAGAATTACAATTTTGCCCTTTAAAAAATACAGGGTATTACACAACCACCTCCAGATGGTGAACTCGAAGGCCAACTACCTCCAGATGGTGAGTTCGAAGGAGGTATATTTCCTCCTACTAAAGTGAATTCGAGGCTAACCACCATGAGATGGTCAATTCGTCAAAGGTTAGTTACCCTCAACGGACTAAGGGCCTATCACCCTAAAACAGACTAAGGATTTTGTCCCCTTCGAAGGACAAAGATATGGATTATTACCCTCGAATGCGCTTCTAAATGCATTCAAACTACAAAGTAAAGTTATAAGTCACTCTTATTCATCTTTATGAATGTAATTTGAATGCTATTTTGATAAATACTTTGACTTCTAAAAGCAAATCCCTTGGGGAAAGAGCTTCAAAAGTCAAATTCACACCATCTCCAGATGTAGTTTCTGAAGATAGTTTTCTATGTACTTTAAGAAACTTCCTCTCATTTTACTTCAAAGGTATCACAAAGGAACATATTTATTTCTGATTTCATTAAAGTTAAGGACACTTGGATTGGTTACTGTAGCTATAAACCTTAAAAGATTCCAAGGTAAACTCTTCTTTACATGGACTATTGATCATGGAAACTAGTTCCCTGCTGAGAAACTCAACTTCGAGTTCTCTGTATAGGTAACTCGAGAATGAACTGGTCACCTTGTAAATATAGAATTATTTTGGCTTCCTTCGAAGGAAAATAGCCACCAAATGGAGTTTCCTCGAGATATATGAATTCAGAAAGGTATTTATGACATTGAAGTGACTCCTTTACTTTAAAGTTGATTGAGACAGATTCCTAAGAATGAACAGCATGTGATAAAACCTCAACTACTTATAGTATTTGTTATATGACTTATCTAAAGGCGGTTGCATTGGTTCACTTGTAATAACTGTCAAGCTCTCCCTACCTATTTCTCTGGAAGGGCGGTTGCATTGGTTCACTTGTATTAATTGTCAAGCTCTTTTCTAATATATTTGTCCATTACAAAACCCGCATCACCAGTATCAAGGTTTCCATCTGCCTGAGCCTGATAAAAAATTGTTGTTGCTGTAATGGTGAAACATGAAATTGGTTTTGAGTTTATAGAAGAGTCTTTTGTATTTGTACAAAATTAACACTAGCAATCAAGGTTTTAATTCTCGGGATCATAGATCGAACTGGTCCAGACCGTTCTCGATCCAGTCTGGCGATACCGATTGGTCCTGATTCGGTACAAAACTTGGATCACCCATTTAGAAAAAAAAATTAATTGGATCGGCCGGACCGGTGGTACTGGACGCCAGAATGGCGGTACTAATCGCTGGACCAACTTTTACGATTGGGACTTGTTGGTACTAGACCGACGGTCAATACATGTTGGACCTTTCCATTTATAAATTATAAAAAAAACAAAAACAAAATTGGATTGGTTGTACCGGCCAGTCTGTATTTGTATCGGCTAGACCATCTCGATCCAAAGCCACTTGATACAATAGTTGTATTATGGCTTAGGATCGGACCGTTCTAGGTAGATCCCAATACGTACCGGATCGGTCTGATCCTTGAAACCTTGCTGGTAATCAATAATTTGTATACATTTATTCTAGAGAGTAGATATATCAAAAGACTATCAGGACATAAAGGTTAGATTCTCATCTACGAGCTCGTCAATGATAGAGATGAGGAACTTGTCCTTGATCATTTCTTGATTAAGTGCATGACGGGATGGAAATAGCGTGGGTTAAACGAGATAGACCAGGGTTTACAGGATCGGTTTGATCTGGTCCATTCTGGCCAGTTTGTACCGGTATCGATCTGGACCAGTTAGGTATTGACCGATTCTGATCAGTACCATCGATCCGATGACCAATCCGATCGATCTAATTTTTTTTTTTTAATTTAAAATTTATGAGGCAATCCACTTTTTGTATCGGATCTAAACTGGATGATTGAATGGTACCGTCAGTCTGAATCAGGATCGGCCAAAACTGGTCGGGTCCTTGTCCTCAGTCACAAGACTATAAACCTTGGGATAAACACTTTTCTTTCTCAGTCATCAAATCATTGGGAGGATACATGGGAGATTGCGTATTTTCAATAAGAGAAACTGAGAAGTAAATATATTATGTGGAAAGGCACGTGATGCTTTTATTGGGAGGGTGCATGGGTTGTTGGAAGGGGGTGTTTAGGCCATAGTTTCACAAATATCACAAATGGATCAGATTTTTCCATATGGTACGAATTAGTACATAACTTCACAAAAAAGACCAATCATGGTCACGATCGAAGTGATTTCGATCGGAAAATAAGTCAAAATAGCTATGATGAAAAATTGTTCATGGCCGGGAATCGGTTGGCCGTCGATTGACCGGTCATGATAAATGGTCAGTCCCATCACCTTTCGACGATAACTATATTGACCGTGACCGAGGTCGGTCGAATGGTCGGTCGCTCGACCAAAGAAAGGTTGACAATGGTCAATGGTCAGCCATAAACCAAAGGAGGGATCAGACAAAGAACGTCGACCATAGATCATATGACACATGGCATAATGATAAGAAGATATATGACCTACGTCTATAATTACCGTCAAGCACATGGCCGATGACAAAGATGGTAAATAGTTGCCCATTAGAATAAATGAATTACGTGAGACAGAATGTGGAGGTTAGTTATTAATTGCATGTAGTAAGGGACATGTGGCATTAATGCTTCAATGTGGTTATTATAACTATCCACATATGTCATATCTTGAAGATGACACATGACAGAAGGCATTAAGGCTTCAATGTAGTTATTATAACTATCCACACATGTCATATCTTGAAGATGACACATGACAGAAGGCATTAAGGCTTCAGTGTTGTTATTATAACTACTCACACATGTCATATCATGAAGATGACACATGGCAATATATTTTAAAGCTTCAAAAGTGGTTTCTAAAATTACTTGTTTGTGGCAAAAGAAGGAAATCTCGTATCAAAAAGGCAACTAGATTCAGAAGCTATAAATACAAAAACTCGGCAACAAAGAAAGCTTTTCACGACAAATCAACTTAATAACTACACACTAGTCTAGTCTCTGATCCCCAACGATCATTAGTTTAGTTTCATCTTTGATCCTCAGCGATCATCAGTTAGCCCGTTGCTTCTGCAAGGATCCCGCTACACCTACTTCTTACTTCGAACTAAGTTTCTCTCAGAAGATCCCTCTAGTCGGTAACGAACGAATCCCAGTTGGGAGATTTACGGATATCCTCTTGACAGTCCCTTACATGATGATCTGTGTACCCGTGAAGTAGATTATTCACATCCCACAATCGGAGCCTAAGGAATCGCTGAAGGTTGTTTACTTTCTTTGTTCATGTTGCTTGTTGTCTTTTCAAGTTAAGAGGTTTACCTTTCTAAGTTGTATGTTGTCATATTGTTCTACTTGTTTTTATATAAAAGTGTTGTTGACGCGTAAAATCAGTATCTCTGGTTCAGCAACTAACCCTTCGAGATTGGGAATCCATACAATAGTTTGACTCAAACTCGGTCATACATCGACCGATTTACATCAAAAACTAACTTACACAATTTGACTCACATTACCTGTCTTTCAGGTGAACTTGAAAGAATTCTGGCATGCTCGCACCCCTTCGGCTTCACGACCGAAAGAGACCAACATTCGACCTGGAAGACCTGTCGTCGGCGGTTTTTATTGTCAACAGGAGGATACATGGAGATTGCGTATTTTCAATAAGGGTAAAACTGAGAAGTAAATATATTACGTGGAAAGGCACGTGATGCTTTTCTTGGGAGGATGAATGGGTTGTTGGAAGGATATCCTATGAGGGAACTGAATGAAAAAGAAAAATTTAAAAGAAACCGTGAAAGAGGTGGTATTTTGTTAGAAGGGTATGTTGGACATTATATACTTTTATTGAGGACAAAACTATAAAAGAAAAAGAAGAAGAGGTAATTGCATATATTTTGGAGGGCATTTATGGAAACGAATTAACGGTGCTTTGTTGGAAGGATATGTTGGACATTATGTGTTTTAAGTGAGGGCAAAATTGAAAGAAAAAAGAGAATAGAATTATGTATATTTTGGAGGACATTTAAGGTAACTAATTAATGGTATTTTGTTGGAAGGATATGTTCGATATCATTTATTTTCAGTGAGAGCAGAAGAGAGAAAAAAAGAGAATGGAATTATATATATTTTGGAGGGTATTTACGATAGAAACGAGAAATTCTTTTAGTGGGTCCCATCTCTGCAACAACAAGAGAACCTCATCTGAGAATTTAAGGAGGACGAGTTGCTAGATTAAAGAGAAAATAAGAGGGTAAAAGGAGGATGAAATCTTTGAACTTATACTCTTTTTATATATATATATATATAAACACCAATACAATCTTGTTGAATGGCTTCCAAAACCATAACAAGGGGATTGGAAAACCAGCAACAAGACTTTTCAAACAACATACAGTAGTTCACTATACTACTAGTAGCATTATTACTCTATACATGAAGAATACAACAAAAGACTCAAAATGAGATAAGAGTTGTCTAAAGTTAAAGATAATATTACCAATACTCCAAGGTGACAAACAGGAATTGTTCTTCAACAGCTGAATGATTAAAGAGCAATCATCTTCCAGGATAATCTTTTTAAAATGTAGGCTTGATGCCAGAACAAGAACTGTCCGAGCCGCAAGAGCTTCAGCAACGATACTAGAACAGCATGAAGTGAAGATTCCAACACCCCCCAAGAAAACTACCAGAGCAATCCTGAATAAGATCGCCATAAGCTGCAGTTTTATCATCTTTCATAGTTCCATCAAAGTTAACCTTAACGAATGGGTGGCAAGGAAACTTCCAAGAAATATTAGGAGTCAATGGCTTAGTTTTCTCAGGAGTGGAGTTTATACACATTAGCTCAATAGCAAACTCCTTGGCACTGTAGATAACTTGAGCAGGGGATTTGAACTGGCACTCAAAATGACTGCATTTCTATGCTTCCAGATTTCCCAAAGAATACAGCTTAACGAAATCAGATTGAACTCCTTATCTTGAAACCTATTTTCACAGTATGAAACAAGAGATTGTAACCAATCTTCTGAGGATAGAGAAACTCTTGAAGTTTGAAGAGCAAAGCTTGAGCCAAACCAAATCGCTTTACTATGAGTGCACTCAAAAAATAAATTCTCTTGAGATTCTTGAAATCACCACAAATTGGACAAGATGAATCATGAGAACACTAGATATGATTAAGATAGTTTCTAGTAGGGAGTTTATCGAGAGAAAACTTTCAAAGGAGTAGTCTGATTTGTTGTGGGATGTGAAGTTTCCAGATTTTATTCCACAGGGTCTCATGAGGAGGTAGGGTTTGTGTGGTCTTCAGTGACTGAGCATATGTAGTTGAAACAGTGAAGGTTCCTTGTGGTGTAGGCCACCAAACACAAGAATATGAAGTACATTCCTGACTGAGATGAAGGGAAAGAATTGATTTTGCAATCTTAGATGGCCATATTGAGCAAATCAAGGTTTCATTCCAAGAAGACTCATCCTGGTTAAGAAGTTATGATACCTATATAGTGGGTGGTTTTGTGAATATTCACCAAGTATGATATTATTGATCGACGAGAACCTAAATTAACGAGTGACCGTATCACGTTTCTAGAAGAATTAAAGAGTAATTGACCATTAGTACGGGTTAAGTCAGGCTAGAGGGAATGGTGTTGAAGGTGTTAGAGATTTTCCAACCCGTAGCACTCTAATTGAGATTATGACTGAACCTTTTGTAGGATGGCTATGTACCCAAATATGGATCAAGTTAGACGTAGTTCAAGGTCTAGGAATTTTGTCAGAGGTCTCCCCCTTATGTGATTTCTTATCCCCCCTAAATGAGGGAAGTGAGCTAGTATTTATAGCTTTTAGAAGGGAATTAACTGAAGTTAGAATTCCAAACCACCGTTTTTGACGGTGGTTAAAACGTTCACCTGGGGTAGTACACATTATGTACCCGCAAGCCCTTAGGTGGACCAATCACAAGTTGTTTAGATAATTATAGGTTGCCATTGAGAAATCATGACACGGCCTATAGCCGCAATACATCCAAGTGTTGGCGACCCTCGCGACCCCTCGATATGGGCATTGGTGATCGATAAATATAAGTGGCAATGAAAGCTGTTTAGCCTTGGCATCATTGAGATTGTTTAGTCTTAACGCCATCGAGGCTACTAGTTCTAGTACTTTAGAAGTCCTCGAACCTTAATACTTTTGAGATTGTGTGACCTTCTACGTCGTCGAGGTTCCCTCTAGACGGAGATAGTATTTCCTTCTACGTCTTAGAGCATCGCTCTAGATAGAGGTAGTATCACCTTCTACGTCTTAGAACTTCGCTCTAGACGGAGGTAGTATCACGTTCTATGTATTAGAGCTTCGCTCTAGATGGAGGTAGTATCGCCTTCTACTTCTTAGAACATTTCTCTAGACGGAGGTAGTATCACCTTCTACATCTTAGTAACATCATGTTGTAATGTATGTGTCACCTTCTACGTAGTCGTGCATCGCTCTAGACGGAGGTAGTATTGCCTACGACGTCATTGAGACTCTCTCTAGACGGAGGTAGTATTGCCTACGATGTCATTGAGACTCTCTCTAGACGGAGGTAGTATCTTCTACGATGTCATCAAGCATTGCTCTAGACAAAGGATGTATCGCCTATGACATCATCGAGCATCGTTCTAAAAGGAAGATGTATCGCCTACGACGTCATCGAGCATCACTCTAGATGAAGGATGTATCGGCTATGACGTCATCGAGCATCGCTCTACATGGAGGATGTATCATCTACGACATCATCGAGCATCACTCTAGACATAGGAAGTATCGACGTCTTTATCTTCTAGGGCTATCTCTCCCTTTAGGTGTCAATTCATATCAATGTGTTAACGTCTTACATGGTTCAGGGCTGTCTCTCTCCTTAGGTGTAAATTTATATCGATGTGTTAACGTCTTACATGGTTCAGGGCTGTTTCTCCCCTTAGGTGTAAATTCATATCAAGGGGTAAAGGCTTCTGACATCGGCATCATAGGTGGGCACCCTTGAGTATGACTTGAGAAGTATTTCTGTGTTGGCATCTGCTGTAAAGGCTTCCGGCATCCCGCTATGGAGCACCTGTTGATATTAGCTTCATTACATATTCATTGTAGTGTTGATCATCCTATGATTTATGTAATAAAGGGTCATCATGGTAGCGCACTACCTTCTCCCTCTATATATGTCTTGGTCGTATATTCTGTGAACCGGTTCCTCGAACTGACCGGGGTTCTTCTTTAGGAAGTCCCCGAGGGTTATACCCAAGGGATCTTACTATGTGTCGGTCATAGTCCTGAAATGTGCATGGCCGTCTGTTATTGGGCTATCTACCCTTACCATTTTTCATATCTACAATACCCAACACAAAGTGGAACCCACAGGTTTAAATTCGGATAATTCAAGAGGCATAATTCCAGGAACCCAAGGGTCCTCCCATAACTTGACTGTACAACCGCTCCCAATTATCCAAAGAATACCCGAATTGAGAATCATAATCGATTGGAGTAAGCTTTTCCACGCATAAGAATCCAAAGATCTGGATTTTTGATTCAAGAGAGGACCTCGAGTTAAGTATTTTTTAGCAATGATGGTTTTCCATAGAGACTCTCTCTCTCTCTCTCTCTCTCTTTCCAATTTATATAAAAATGGTTTTATAGTGGTGTGGTGGTGGTGGTAGTGGTTTGGTGTTGTGGTGGTGGTGATCGTGGTGGTGGTAGTGGTGGTGGTGAGGTGGTGGTAGTGGTAGTGGTGGTGGTGGTGGTGGTGGGGTGGTAATGGTGGTGGTGATGGTGGTAGGGTGGAGAGAGAGAAAGAGAGAGAGAGAGAGAGAGAGAGAGAGAGAGAGAGAGAGAGAGAGATAAGTGAGGATAATGTTGGAATTTGTTTTTTTTCAAAAAGCAAATACCAATTGCCATGACAAACAGGTCCTCGGTCATATGATAGAGGACCAAAAGGCAAATATTTTTCCAAATTATACTTAGGGGTCAATAGTTTAGGTCAATACACTTTTGGTGTGGTAGTGATAATGGCGGTGGTGGTGGCGATGGTGGTGGTGGTGGTGGTGGTAGTGGTGGTGGTGATGGTGGTAGGGTGAAGAGAGAGAGAGAGAGAGAGAGAGAGAGAGAGAGACGTGAGGATAATGCTGGTATTTGTTTTTTTTTTTTCAAAATGCAAATACCAACTACCATGCCAAACAGGTTCTCAGTCATATGGCAGAGGAACAAAAGGTCAATATTTTTCCAAATTATGCTTAGGGGTCAATAATTTCGGTCAATACACTTTCAGACACTTCATTTCCTAAAGTAGGGGTAATAGGTAAATTTCCCAATAATTTTAAACTAGAAACCAGTCATTCGGTAGCGCGTCCAACAAACTCATCAAAAAGAACATGAACAAGGAAATGAGGGGGCTTCTCGATCCAAACACAGGAGAAGATAGAGAGAGCTGCAAATATCACTGCTTAGATGGTTGAGGTTTTGATCTTTAAATCTCAATAATACTCCCAACAATCATCCACCGTGATTCTTACATATAAATGAAGCTTTATAATGTCATTAAGAAGCTTTCTTGCCTGTGTAGGACAACATCATAAAACCACCATTTATAAAATGA
Source organism: Pachysandra terminalis (assembly GCA_031762675.1). Lineage (NCBI taxonomy): Eukaryota > Viridiplantae > Streptophyta > Magnoliopsida > Buxales > Buxaceae > Pachysandra > Pachysandra terminalis. The sequence goes on from JAUPMG010000005.1 coordinate 4,795,099, forward strand.
AGGAAGCATTCACCTTCAGGAACTTGGAGTGATGGGCCCAAGCTCAGAAACTTGGAGACCATCCACATAAAGTGGTGTTTATAGTTGATGTTTTCTCTTTTATTTTTTTTCTGTTTCTGTTTTCATTTTTTTCCTTGGATACGTGGTTTTTTCCTGATAAGACCAAAGATGGTGATATGAAAATATGTAATCCCAGTAAGAGATGGGAGGTCCTGAGAGGTTGGGAATATTGGGTTTGGGGAACTGCCTATGTATAAGCAACATGTACAAGGGTTGATAGAGAACTCTCTATCTATCATGTTTTCTTTTGATTATTGGACTCTTCATCTTTGATTGCTCCAATGTACCTATTAGTTTCTGATGGAACTCTGTTTGTCTGAATGTTAATAATTGTAGATATGAAAAATGGTGAGGGCAGAAAGCCCAATAATAGACCGCCACATGTCAGGACTATGACCGACACGTAGCAAGGCCCCCATTGATACTAAGGGGTAGAATCCACGAGAACTTTCTATATAAGAACCCCGCAGGTTCAAGGAACCGGTTCAAGGAAGATACAGCTAAAACACAGATATAGGGAGAAGGTAGTGTGCTACCATGATGACCCTCTATCACATGAATCACAGGATGATTAACACTACACAATGAATATGCAATGAAGCTAATATCAACAGGTATTTCACAACAATACTACCTTCGTCTAGAGTGAGAATCGACGACGTCGAAGGCGATACTACCTCTGTCTAGAGCGATACTCGATGAAGTTGAAGGTGATACTACCTCCATCTAGAGCAAGGCTTGACAACGTTGAAGGCAATACTACCTCCGTCTAGAGTGATGCTCGACAACGTTGAAGGCAATACTAAGTTTGTTTAGAGCGATGCTCGACGATGTTGATGGCGATACTACCTCCATCTAAAGCGATACTCGACGACGTTGAACATGATACTACCTCTGTGTAGAGCGATGCTTGACAACGTTGAAGGCGATACTACCTCCGTCTAGAGCGAGGCTCGACAATGTTGAAGGCGATACTACCTCCGTCTAGAGCGAGGCTCGACGACGTTGAAGGCGATACTACCTCCGTCTAGATCGAGGCTAGACGACATTGAAGGCGATACTACCTTTGTCTAGAGAAAGGCTCGACGACGTTGAAGTAGATACTACCTCCATCTAGAGCGAGGCTCGACGATGTTGAAGGCGATACTACCTTCGTCTAGAGCGAGGCTCGACGACGTTGAAGGCGATACTACCTTTGTCTAGAGTGATGCTCGACGACGTTGAAGGCGATACTACCTCCGTCTAAAGAGATGCTCGACGACGTTGAAGGCGATTCTACCTCTGTCTAGAGCGAAGATCTATGACGTAGAAGGAGATACTACCTCCATCTATAGCGATACTCTAAGACATAGAAGGTGATGCTACCTCCGTCTAAACAGATGCTCTAAAGCGTAGAAGGAAATAGTACCTCCGTCTAGAGCGATGCTCAACGACGTTGAAGATGATACATACCTCCCTTTAGAGCGATGCTCAACGACGTAGAAGGTGATACATACCTCCGTCGAGAGAAATCCTCAACGAAGTAGAAGGTCATACTACCTCCGTCTAGCGCGATGCTCAACGATGTAGAAGGAACACCTCTGTCTAGAGGGAACCTTGACGACGTTGAAGGAATGCCTCCGTCTAGAGGGAACCTTGATGACCTAGAAGGTCACACAATCTCAAAAGTACCAAGGTTCGAGAACCTCGAAAGTATTAAGATTAGTAGCCTCAATGACGTCAAGACTAGACAGTCTCGATGATGCCAAGGCTAAACAGATTTTATTACCATGAATATCTATTGATCCCCAACGCCCATATCGAGGTGTCGTGAGGCTCGCCAACACTAGGTCGTATTTGGGGTTATAGGCCATGTCACGGTCTCTCAGTTGCAAACTTGTGATTATCCAAACGACTTGTGATTGGTCCACCTAAGAGACTGGGGTACATGATGCGTACTACCCCAGGTGAACGTCTTAACCACCGTCAGAAACGATGGTTAGGAATTTTAGCTACAGTTAACTCTCTTCCAAAAGCTATAAATACTAGCTCACTTCCCTCATTCAGGGATGAAGAAAAAGGAGAGGAGAAATCACAAAGGGGGAGACCTCTCCCAAAATTACTAGACCTTGATCTATGTCTGACTTGATCCCTATTTGGGTACGAAGGCAGCCTTCAAAAGGTTCAGTCATAATCCCAATTAAAGCCCTAGGGGCTTGAGAATCTCTAACACCTTGACCCACTATACTCCTTAGCCAGGTTCGACCAATGTTAGAAGATCATTGGCTGTAAAAAATAGAAAGACAAATTGTTAATTAGAAGATCATTGATTGCATAAAATTAAGAAATGAAGTTTTTGTCCAAGATGGGCATTTAAAGGGGGTAAGTAAAGAATCTAAAGAAATCTCTCTATTCAACAGTGAAGAGAGAGGAAGCATTGCATTGATCTTATAGTTCTTTTACACAGTACATATGTAAGGTAAGAGAATATTTACACAATGATTTTCTGTATAGTTGTATGGTAAGTTTCTAAAAGAAAATACTAAACAATAATTGTTCTGCTAGGACTCTTTCAAACGAGATCTGTGAGATCTGATTTGCTATGTTTTGCCAAGTATAGAAGTCTCTGCTTTGCCAAATACAAAAGTTGACTCATGATCTTCTCCCTATGATTTCTTCTCCCTATGATTTCGGTTCTGACTTGTGTTGGTCTTCAGCCTCTTTACTCTCCCTCAAGCTGAGGCAAGAGGGATGAATGCCCAACTTGGAACGAAGATCAGAAAAATATCTCGTGAAAGAGAATTAGTTAGAATATCTGCAAGTTGGTCTCGAGATCGAACAAAGCAAATAACAAGAGAATCGAGTCCTACTTTCTCACGAACGAAATGATAGTCCAATTCAATGTGCTTGTTCAGACATGAAACATGGGATTAATGGTCATGTATAGGGCACTCACATTGTCACAGAAAAGAGTAGATGGCCGATGGAGAGAAATTCCTATATCCTGAAGTAAGAAGGAGAGCCATGTGAGTTCAGCTGTGGCTGCTGCCATTGCTCAATATTCAACCTTGGTCCTGGATCGTGCAACTGTGGGCTGCTTTTTGGCAGACCATGATATTAGTGTAGAACCAAAGAAGACACAAAATCCTATAGTTGAGCGTCAAGTGATTGGGCAACCTACCCAATCCACATCAGAGAAAGCATACATGTTAAAGACATTATGATGATAAATATGTAGTCCTTGGTCCATGGTGCCACTGACATAGTGTAGAATATGCTTCACGAGTTGCATATGAATAACAGTAGGGGCATGCATGTATTTGCTGATGAGGTTTACTGCATAAGAAAGATCTGGTCGGGTGATGGTGAGATATTACAATGCTCCTTCCAAGCTCCAATAAAGCTTGGGATCAAAAAATGAAGGAGATTGTTGAGCTCGATCAAAATTAGTAGCAAGGGGAGTTGAGATAGCTTTGCAACTTCCCATGTTGGCTCGAGTGTGAATATCATGAGCATATTTTCCTTGAGATAGATGTAAACCCATAGGTGTGTGTTGAACTTCAATTCCTAAAAAGAAGTGTATGCTTCCAAGGTCCTTCATTGCAAACTCTTTTCCAATGCATTTGATAAAGGAGTTTAAAGATGAGGACTTACTGCTAGTAAGGATAATATCGTCCACATAAAGAAGCAGGATAATCACCTCTTGAGAGCTATGTAATACGAATAAGGAAGGGTCATGTGTGCTGCAAAGAAAGCCAAACTGAAGGAGATATTGACTGAAGCGATCAAACCAAGCCCTGGGACATGTTTGAGACCATATAGAGCACGACGAAGCTTGCACACATGATGTGGATTGGTGTGATCAACTAGGCTAGGTGGTTGCTCCATAAATACTGGGTCTTTTAAGAATCCATGAAGGAATGCATTCTTCACATCCAACTGCTTTATGGACCATTGTTTAGTGAAAGCAATCGTAAGAATGAGACGTATAGTCTGTGGTTTTACCACTGGACTAAAAGTCTCATCAAAGTCAATATCGAAGACTTGATCAAAACCTTTGGCGACTAGTCGCGCCTTTAGTTACTCTAAGTTTCCATCAAATCTTGTTTGGTTTTAAAAACCCAACGACAACTTACAACATTCATCTCAAGTTGTCTTGGTACCAACTCCCAAGTGGAGTTATTATGTAATTCTTTTATTTCTTCTTGCATAGCCAAGAACCAGCCAGGGTGATGGAGTGCATCCTTAATTGTTGTGGGCTCTAGTGGAATTGAGGATGATGAAAAGGAATGAAGAAGACAAGTGCAATATTTTCCTCTAGTCTTCATACAATGGGTATTAACTCCCAAATATTGATTAGGATCCTTTGAGATGCTGTGAGATTTGGTCTGTTGTGCATGTGACAATTCAGTAGATGATGACAAAAGTTGGGTGGTAGATGGATGCATTGGCGAGTTCATGATGGGTTCATGATAAATGGCAAGTCTGCCCTCATTAGGTGTGCTAGGTAATTGAGGTAGTGGCCTCACTATATCATACTCCATGGGGGAAGGTTATCGAAGATGCATGAGAGTCACATGTAGATTCAGGTGGTGGCATGGATTGTGTACCTTCTAGATTTGAAGCAGTACGATTAGGTGAAGATGATGGTCCTCGTGATGTAGTAATAGTGTTGATCGTGGTTGGGATATTCTCTTGTGCATCATCATCTAGTCCAAGTAAAGGGAAACTTAAGTCAGATCTGGAGGATGTGCTGATTTTATGATATTTTTCATTTCCCCACTCAGAAAATGTCGTCATATCTTCTCTCTGTGAGACATCACCACTAGAATTAGCAGAAGAGTTAGAGAAGGGAATAGAATGTTCATCAAATATAACATGTCTAGAAGTGTAAACTCTTCCTGTCTCAGGAAAGAGACACATGTACCCTTTATGAAGAATACTATTCCCAATGAATATACATGGAAATGATTTTGGAGAGAATTTATTCTTCCCATAATTGTGCAAATATGGGTAGCATCGACAGCCAAATACATGAAGTGAATTATAATCCGGATACCTACCAAATAAGAGCTTAAAGGGTGACTCCATGTTCATTTTTCTTGATGGTAAGCGAATGATGAGAAATATAGCTGTGCGAAAGGCTTCGACCCGATATTTCTTAGGTAGACAGCTATGGAAAAGCATAGACAACCTGAGTTCCACAAAATTTCTATGCTTTCATTCAACCACACTATTTTGCTCTAGTGTTTTTGGACATGAAAGTTGTCTTATAATACCACTTTCAAGAAGCAATTAGAGAATTGTTTTTTTTTTCAAACTCACCACCACCATCCCATTGAAATATTTTATTTTTATCATCAAATTGACTCTCAACCATCTTCTTAAAATTAAAAAAACACTCAAGGAAGTCAGACTTAAGTTTTAGAGGAAACATACAAGTATATCGTGAGTAATCATCCACAAAGGAGACATAATAGCGGAAGCCTTGAACAAAAGAAACAGGTGCATTACCCTAAAGATCACAATGAATTTTATCAAATGGTTTTTCTGATCGATTAAATGTAGTAACAAAGGGAAGTTTACTACTCATACCGAGTTGACAACTAGAACAGATAGAATCATCTTTATTCCAATGAGTAATAGAGATAAAATTCTTAGAGTTCAGGAATGATTCTACTTTAGGTTGAGGATGACCTAAACGTTGATGCCAAATATTCTCTATAGCTTTCCTCTGTTGTAAGGAAAAGAATGCTTTATTGGTTGAGTCTCTTCTCAAAGTATATAGTCCACCATCTCTAGATCCCTTCCCGAGGATTCTCCCCAACCGTTGGTCCTTTATAAAAAATCCATCAGAAGTAAATTCAAACAAGCAAGAACAATCATCAGTCAACTGACTAACTGATAAGAGATTCTTAGTAATACTAGGCACAACCAACACATTCTTTAATTTCAGATTCCCACAAGGCGTTGTTAGACAAGTGTTACTAGTATGGGAGATAGATAGTGCCTTACCATTACCAATTAGAATTCTATCTGATCTAGTGTAAGAGGATATAGAGTGAAGAGTGTTGTTTGTCATGTGAGATGTAGCACTAGTATCAGGGGTCCATTATGGATCATATAGATTAGTAATGGACATAGCAGCCAATGCTTGGGGTATTTCTTCGACTTAGTAGGTGTGGTTGAGGCGATGCTAACATTGGAGAGCTTCATGTCTAGATTTTTTTGCAGATCTGACATTGTGGGGGATCAGAACGAGAAGACCTTTGGGTGTTTTTGCAGATCTGACATTGTGGGGGATCAGAACGAGAAGACTTTTGGGTGAATGTGTTGCGTTTTGCCTGTTGATTGACACTTTAAACACCAACTCTGTTAGTAACAAATTGGTTTTTTTAATCCTTCTTTGTCTGGATTGAGTGAATCCACACCCTTTAGAGTAAAAGGACTGACACCTTTGTTCATTCCAGTTTTTGCTTCCCTTATTGGACTTGCTTTGTCATTGTCCTACATAGGCCTGAAATTCTAATAAATAGCCTTTTGATGTGTTATCCATGGCTGTGCGCTATTCGATGCAAGAATAGAAGCTGAAAGCTGGGAGAATCTTGGAAGAGGTGGTCGATGCCATAATGGCATCTGCAAAGCTATCGAATCTGGGGCCTAAGCCATTCATGGTCCAAAAGACCTTGTCTCTATCAGAAATAGGTCTTTGCATGACTGATAGTTCATCGCAAAATTTTTTAACTGATTTCAAGTAATCTGTAACACGTTGGTTCCCTTTCCGTATAGGTTGAAGTTGGTGAATTAATACGAGTTCACGCTCTTGAGAAGCCCCGGCAAAAGTCTCTTTAAGACATAGCCAAATCTTCTGAGCAGTTTCAAGGCCAATTACTAGGCCATGAACTTCTTCGGTTAGAGTTCCTAAGAGAAAACTTTTCAGTAAAACATCATCCTTCCTCCAACTAACATATGCTGGGTTCGTCACTTCCTTGCTATCGATGATTGTGGAGTGCTGTGGTTCTTTTGTTTCGGAAGAGATATGGTCGAGTAGATTGATGTTTTCAATAAGTGGAAGAATCTGATCTTTCCAAGCTAAATAGTTCTTCTCAGTAAGCTTTGCTGTCACCATGGATGTAATTTGTGCAACAGTTGGGATTGTCAATGATGCCATTGAAGAGGAGGAATTGATCCTTCAATACAGAAAATTCACACTCAGACGTGTGGAGCTCTGATACCATAAAGGATCTAAACAAATCTCTATATTCAACCGTGAAGAGAGAGAAAGCTTTGCATTGATCTTATAGATCTTTACACAATACATATGTAAGGTAAGAGAATATTTACATAGTAATTTTGTGACTTGTGTTGGTCTTCGGCCTCTTTAGTAAGGAGTAGTTAGGGGTTGGTAAAAGGGACCATTGTTTGGGATGCTACCCCTAAAATCCCTAGGCTTCAATGTTACTTCCAAAAGGGACCCAAAGGGTAGGCAGTCCTTTATAGGTTCAACAAAGAATTAAAGGCTGGACTGTAATTGCTAAGAGGCTCCCATTGCTTATTACTCTTGTCTTTAAAGCTTTGTTGTGTTGTATGACTTTGAGAGTAATAAATACAATAAGATAATAATTTAAAGACAAGAAAAGTCTGTCATCGAGAGGGAAAGTTCACAATGTAATGTTGATGCTTAATGTACCAGAATTCATCAAAATGATTCTGATTGGATCTCTCAATCCAATTGAAGGAAGGAATACTTCCTTTCTTGGAGTACTCAAGTCGATGCAATTGATTAGACGGTTAGGAGCTTGCCCTGACTGACTAGAAACTGGTAGGTTGCTGCTACCAAAATCTCCAGACTTGACCATGTGTATATTCGGATTGCTAGAGTTAGGTCGTGATGAACTATGTTAAAAAATATAATTTCGGTAGTCACCCAACCTGTGGAATGTCTTCCTAATTGACAAAATTGACAAAATGTAGATGGAATGTATGTCAAGAGTCCTCATCAACGGTCATAAAAAGCAAAGATAAAGATCAAATGGCTACAAGATTTTAAATTTGATTATGACATTCATGTCAAACAACACCCTCTCTCTCTCTCTCTCTCTCTCTCTCTCTCTCTCTCATATTTTTATACAAGCACCAACCTAGATGCTGAAACTTCAAGTTTTCATAATTCTGATGGGATCAGAAAATCGATATAAGGCAAATAGCTTCTTTTGGAGGTGCTATTTTAGTATAATAACAATAGAAGAAGTTAAAGATAATTGAATTTTATTTTTACAATAGATGATGCTTAGTGAGGACTGAAAATAGTTTAAGATGTTCATTTCAGTCTTTAGGGGAATCAATGTTCATATGCAATCTTTATGTGCCTACAAATGCCTCTCCTCTCGTTGTGAGAAACCCAAGTAAGATACTCCTTAGTTTCAGTATTTCATATAAGAAATAGAAGTTAGACGCTCCCAAGCTTCATTATTTTCTATAATACGAAGTCACATAGTTTACAATTCTTAGGTAATAGAATAAGAAGCATACTAGTACTGGTGATGCAGAATTTGTAATAACCAGAAATTCGAATATTTTATTTCGTAAAGTTTGAATTCACAAATACAAGAGCATCAATAGAGATGTAGTTCGGAGAGCTTGTCTCAGGATAACCTAAACTGTCGCGTAGTCATTCTATTTAGAGCATTTGTTCCCAAATTGTGATCTGTAAATAAGACAAAGAAAGGGTCAAACGAAGGGAGGTTGAGATGTCAGGTGTGTCAATAAGAACGCACACCACAGAGTAAGGGAGCCTCAGTGTTCGAAGGACACAGGCCTTTCCTATAAGTTTCTTTGATTAGTTATCACTCTTGGTTTTTCAAGTATCTATGTTTTTTACTTGAAGGTGATAGTTTCTTTTCAGTGTTCCAATAGTTATTCAGATTGTGAGTAATGTTTATGGATCAATCGAATTTAACTGATTTGTGGGCATGTTCTGCTATTATAGAGAAATCATCTAATAGCATCCTCTCTTGATCAGAGCATATGTCAATTAGACAATTGTCCAGAGAGACTTGAAAATATCCCTATGCAACAATGCATATCCAACTATACGCGTATTCAACGTAGCTAAGTTATTTCCAGAAGGAAATTGTGATGAGTCATTCGATCAAATGAACTTGCTCGGTGATAGCCTTCGAATCTAGAAGATCAAGGATCAGATGACATGCGTGTCATGCATAAAGTTTTATAAAGTAATGTTTTTTGTGCTTATCATCGTCATACCTGATAAGACAAAATCTCCTCAGATAAGATATACATCAGATATATAAGTAGCTAAGGTTTTAGCACGTGATTGAATTGGAGATTTACTGCAATCTTCTTTACATTAACGAGTCATTCGAGTTTTACGACTATCCATCAAGCTTTTGCCCATCTCTAAAGGACCCCTTTTTGGTAGTTCAATCCATATTCCTTTGAGAAGTAGTCGAAGTAACTTTATCTCTTTTACAGGGTGATCGGTATATTTAACGAATTTGTCTATGTAGAGATCTGATATGCCAGTCTCTCAGTGGGTGACTCAGTTTTCATGATCAATCATCCCTAGTGAGGAAATGTTATCACAGGATCTTTCAAGGTTCTGGGTTAAGTAACCAATTCGAATGCCTTTGAATTAGATTATAGTAAGAGAAACATATTTCTTTCGAAGTACTCTTAAGTAAAGTGTACAAGTATATTCCGTGAGTCCACAACTTTCATTTGAAGGTGACGTGTGGCAACAAAGGTAAGAACATGCCTTCGAAAGACTCCATTTCAAGGATACCCTCAAAGTTAGTAAAAGTCATCATCTGGAATGTTTCCTGGGGATGAGCAAAGCGTACTTCGGAGGTTCCTTAAATAACGACTCCTTCGAAGTCAACCAAATGCAAGGTCTATTGTGGGTGACTAACTCTTATTTTTTGTCATTCGAAGGAGACATTACCCTTTAGCCATATGAAAAGGGTGACTAACCCTTAGTCTTTTGAGGGTATTATCTGAAGGGAACATTCTCTCACATCCAATCGTCCATTGAGATTCCTAAACTCGAGGTTTTTTACTTAAAACATAAGGGGAAAATAAACAATGACTTTTAGGAATGACGGGCCAGAGAGACAAGTTTTATCTAGATCGTCGTGGGTCTTGTAATATTAAAGGATTAAATCATAATAACAAAAAGCATAATGCACAATAAATGTTCTTTAACGTGCTGGAATGACCTCACACCCACACTTGAGCAAATGTTTCTATACATTAATTAGACATTTTGTATACTTGATTAGACGTTTTGAATGCTCAAATCCAAACGATTGTATACATTAATAAGATGTTTTGAATGGATTAATTAGACATTTTAATGATCAAATGATGGGATTTGAGGGAATATTGGCTATAAAAGGACCAATCGTGCACTGCAGAAGGGGACTTTTCTTAGATTTTTGAAACCTCTGAGATCTTCTAAACTTTATGAGGTTTCCTAAGGGAAGTCTTCCTTTGAAGCTGCTTATCTGTGGTGGTCTTTTTGAACATTCCTACTCGATCTTCTGTTTTATCTCCTTTGTTTCATCTCTTTCAATCCACTAAAAGGGAAACCCTGCATTGAAACAACCAACTTTTGGTTTAGGCCATTACAAGACAGGTTATGTGAACGTTCTATGCTCACATTGGTGGATGTTGACTTCCTCAAAAGCCATCATCTCACTACAACCTTTTTGATTGATTAACATATGTCTATTATAATAATCCTTGACCGATTTGAGCATCACCAATACCAATGAAGGCATAAACATCTTGGATCACGTATCTCGATGCACACGAACCCAAATCTGTAACGGAAAATCTCTATCGAACCGAAAAATGTCCCACGTCGGAATATGTAATTACTAGAACTACATACAATGAATCCAAACTCAATCAACCTAGGGCTTTGTTTGGAACCCTAATAACAAAACCAAATCTATATAGGAAGAAGAGATGAAGAGAAGAGAGAATTCCCTAAAGATGGATTACCAAAAATGTGAATAATAACTTTTGGATAGGGAGGAGTCTTCTACGCATAGAAGACTCAACTCAACTCCTACTAGCACTCTATCTCCTAATACCATTAGGAGAGAGTTATCCACATCCATACTTCTTATCAAAGTATGGACGTCCTATTAAGTGGGGACCTCGGGTCAGCCCAAACAGGTCAGGTCAACCAGATCGACCCATCTCTAATAATCCAACAGTTTCCTTATAGGTCATATCTGAGAAGAAACACTCTTAATAGAAAAGCTACGCTATAGTGTAGGTTATCTTGAGACATAGTTAAGGATATCTTGTGATAGACTTTCTGAATTATATCTCTGTTGGTGATCTTCTATCATATTCATTTATATGGAAAACAATTTATACCCGATCAGTGTGCCATGTAAGCATTTTTTGCTTTTTCTTATTTTTTAGCAAATAGAAAAGGAGACATTTAAAAAACAGAATTTAGATAAAATCTTTCTCTCTCCAATCTCTCTCTCTTTTCCTTTCCTATTTATTCGTCTGCAACAGGGACTCTCACTCTCTCTCTCTCTCTCTCTCTCTCTTCAATCCATATAAAAACGGTTGCAGTCATCTCTCTCTCTCTCTCTCTCTTCAATCCATATAAAAACGGTTGCAGTCGTACAATGAGCTACAAATATCACTGCTTAGACGGTTGAGGTATTGATCTTTAAATCTCAATAATACTCCCAACAATCATCCACCTTGATTCTTACATATAAAGGAAGCTTTATAATGTCGTTAAAAAGCTTTCTTGCCTGTGGAAGACAGCATCATAAAACCCACCATTTATGAAATGAAGGAAGCATTCACCTTCAGGAAGCTAGAGTGATGGGCCCAAGCTCAAGAACATGGAGACCATCCACATAAAGTAGTGTTTATAGTTGATGTTTTCTTTTTTATTTATTTATTTTTTTTCTCCGAGTGCTTTCATGGTTCTTTGATGGATTGAAGCGGTTTACTTGTAAATTCTTCCATTTTTGTCGTTGAGGAAAATCTCTACCAATTAAATATTAGAAAAAAATTTATTCATCGTTTAATTCACATGTTAGTAACAATACCATTGTTATTTCTGATGCTGATTCGACTAAAAAACTCTCCCAAACTAGTCCCTTTGTAGTCTTAAATCTTGAATTGGGGATCTCAAACAATGGAAAGGAACACTATGTTTTGTATGTCCTATCCTATATCTAATCTCGCAGGAACTTAGTGTAGATTCCTTGACTTCAAATAAAGATTTCGAGATGTAAAATTGGTTATCTCGAATGCTAGATTGGGATGCCTAAATGGCTATCTCGAAAGATGGTTCGGGATGTTGAGTTGGCTATCTCTAAAGACAGTTTTAAGATAGCAAGATGATTAATATCTAGAAGGATGATTTGATATGATAACACTCTGCTGATTGCCCGACATTCGAGGTGGCTACCTCAATCATTAGATTTCTGGTAATTAGGAATTAGCCATCGTGAGGCGGCTAGCCTTAAGTGATGAATTGGCCCTCTCGAGGTGGCAAGACTTAAGTTAATTCTCATGAAGTAACTGATGTCTTACTTTGTATTTCCTCCCTCAAGAGAATGCCTCATATACATAATATCAAAAGATAATTCTAACCTTTGACAATCAACCTTAAAGGGAATCCTGAAAAGTGGGTTTCTGAACTAGTAAGGATATATCCATCATAGATATGGATCCTTGATTGAATAGACTTCGAAGGATGTTCCAAGCGCGGGTGGAGCCTCCAAATAATAGTACATTATACAGCAAAGGTGTACTTTAGTCCAGGTTCTCAAAGGAGCGCTCCAATACAGATTAGTTCTTAAAGTGGGTCAATTCGAGATAATACCCCACACAGGTGGACCCTTGAAGTAGGTCAATTCGAGGAGCTATTCCAACACAGGTGGATCCTCGAAGTAGGTCAGTTTGAGGGACTATCTCAACACAGGTGGGCTCTCAAAGTATGTTAGTTCGAGGGGCTATCCCAACACAAGTAGGCCCTCGAAGTAGATTAGTTTGAAGGAGTGTCCTTCGTTAAAGGGAACCCTTGAATGGGTGAAAAAACCCATTCATAGTATTCTAATACTACCATGTGGCATGTTATCATTGAACTAATTCAATTTACAAATTGGCTTATGATCAGTGTCAGAGCCGCTGTGATACGTCTTCGTTAAATTGAGGTATATCGAGAAATCTCGTCTATTTAGTTATTTTTCTGTAGAAAACCTGCTAAGAGCGCCGCAAGTACTAGACTACTGCGTGCGCCCCAAGCACTAGGCTGTTGCGTGCGCCCTAGGTGTTGGGCTGTTGCGTGCGCCCCAGGCGCTAGGCTGCTACGCCCCCCCAAGGGTTGGGCTACTGCGGTGTCCCAGGCTTTGGACTGTTGTGCGCGCCCCAGGTGTTGGGTTTCTACGTGCACCCCTTTGCATTTGCGTTGCCACATGCATGTCCTTGGGCCATTGGGACTGCGCGCACGCCCCTTGCACTGGGTTTCCGTGTGCGTGCGCCAGGGCCTCTAGAACTGTGTGCACCCCTTGCGCTGGTTTTCGCATGTGTGCCCCTAGGCTATTGTGCATGCTCCCCTAGGTTGTTGCGGCTTGCTCCCTTAGGCTCCTTTGATTGTAGAAAAAAAGCCCTTTTTTGTTTTCTGATAAAAAGTAAAGGAATTTGTGGAAAGGAAAATGAAAAGGTGAGGAGAAGAGCATGTTCCCCATCCCATAGTGTTTAAACACGGTATCGGATCGGAGATCGTCCTGGTCCGATGCCGATAAAAAGCATGCCCAGTTTGTTTTTCTATTTTTTTTTAAATAAAATTTCTGAGGGAAGCCACACAATCCATATTGGATCGTTCGATCTGACTCGTCCAAAATTGAATCAAACCGTCTAGATCAGACGATCTAACTGGATTTCGAACCAAGTCAGAGAATTGTCAATAAATTTGGGATCATGACTCCTCCAAAGCTGATCCTGAGTTGGATCGGTTAATCATGGGATCAGCTGATCCCTTACACCATGCCTTATCCTACCTCTCACCACCAAAACTTTCTTCTTCCTGCACTTATATAATGCAGGTAAAATGGAAAGGTGAGAAACTTTTCTCATCAAAATCAAAATTTTCTATCATTGTCGTACATGTTTTAAAATTTTCTATGATAATCGTACATTTTCCTGAGGCCACCAAATAGCTTCTAGGAAAATTTAGTTTTAGTTTCCAATATACTACTTTCTGGCATATTACTTTCCAAACAAACTTTCTGGCATACTCTTGGAATCCAAATGGAGCCCAAGTAAATAATGTAAGGATCGGGATCCTCGTCACATTGATGATCCAGTGACTTAATTAAGCTGCCACGTGTCACCTACTTGACCTATGGACCATGGGTCTAATGAGTCACTCGACTCTGTTTAACTTGGTCTGACCCGATCCATCCCAGTCCAATTCGGTCTGCCTCGGTCCAACCCGATCTAACGTGGTCCAACTCGATCCGAATTGGTCCAACTCAGTCCGACTCGACTGTTTTAAAGTTATTTACATGCATCAGATATTTTTTATAAGTTATCTACATGTGACTCACCTTCCACATGGCATATCCTCATTCAAGAGTTCAAGGCCAAGTCACTTGGAATCCAAGTAACTTGAATGCCAAGTCTACTTGGAGGCCAAGTAAGGCAAGACTATAAAATGACTACTTCAGAACAAGAAAAAGAATGAGAGAAGAGGGAGGAAGAATACTATAGAAGGAGTAGAAGAAGTGGGAAGATTGTATTTGCTATTCTCGCTTGATACCTTTTGTATCCGAAGGAAACATCTCTTTCCTTCCATCTCTCTATGTCTTCGTCTCGCTCATTTATTTCTTATTTCTTTCTTCAACCCCATATGATTGGGGTATTCATTGTAGTCCCTATACTTCTAATTAGTGGAAAAGAACTCCTATAAGGTAACCTCCGTGGACTAGCTATATTGCCAAACGACATAAACAATTCTGTGTACTTCTATATTGGCTCTCCTCCTCTCTTTTTCTCTTTTTTATGTTTGTCGATAATCGACGTAGTGCCGTCCGAACGGCTGCGCGACGGTTTAGGCGGATGGTTGGGACGCCTCACGTGTCCAAACAAGACCTTATCCAACTCCGGGTAGTGTAGAAACGATCGACACACGAAGTCATCACGTGCTTGCACGATTTATCCCTCTTTAAGCAATTCGATCCCGATTAGCGACTTAAAGCAGGTCAAGCAGCACAATTTCCGCATCAACAATATCAAGATCATGAGTTATTTAATTTGCTAACTACCTTACGTTTGGAAAAGGGAAAGTTATTTTTTTTTTTTATTTCAAATTTAATGAAGTTAGATGAACATAACAACTAGCCAAGTTGACAATAACTTATCATCCCAAGTGTTACGTTTTTATTGATTTCAAACTAATTGAGGATTCCGACAAGAAAAGTAAAACATTCAATAAGCTTTTATGTAGAAACTGCTTGGGGATGAACTCAGTATGCAAAGTAGTCATCAGGAATTACGCATGAACGGATTGGGTTAGCCAAAATTAAATCATCTGATACGTCTTACCAGTCAAGTAACAATCGATTGAACCAATCAAGTAAAATTAGACAATTACATGATAATGAAAGAAAAATACTTTGAATGATCAAAGATCATGAAATATACAGTAAAAATCTAATTCAAAATTCTCCTTTTCTTTTGGTTGATATTTCAAAGACATGTCTAGATTTTGAGATAGACATAGTGATAAGAAATCCATTTATCTCCCTTCCAGCATTGTAATAGTTATTTCATTTACAGTAGTACAAGACTTTTTCTCAGTTGATGACGAATCTGTCTCACAGGGAAACCTTTCTGTGTAAAATCCAGGTTGCTTAGGTTGGGGCAACATCGTATTCTCACTATCCAGCATTAGAAGCACAGTTGGCATTGTTGGTCTATCTTCTGGGCGCAGTTGCACACACAAGAGACCCACTTGGATGCATCTTGATGCTTCAGATACAGGTACTGGACCCTCTATTGTTTCATCCAATAGTGCCAGGGGTTTTCCTTCATTCCATAATTTCCATGCCTGGACAATTCCAACTCAAACTTTAAAACCAATGTGAAACAAAAAGACAAGTTCTAGTAGAAGTTTTGATTTGGAAGTAAGCAATACTCACATGGCCTAGAAGGTTAAGGTCATGGTCAGGATGATAAAATCCTCTGTTCTTCTTGCCACTTGCTATCTCTAAAACCAATACACCAAAGCTGAAGACATCTGATTTCACTGAAAAGAGCCCATCTATGGCATACTCCGGAGACATATAACCACTACACACAATCATACCAAGTGAACATAATATAAGGACTGAAAGACTTATCTATTTGTGTATTCATGTAAGTAGATATGGAGGAGCCTCGTCTTACTATGTGCCAATGACTCTCTTTGTATTTTCTTCAGTTTGATCAACTCTGAATATTCTAGCCACACCAAAGTCCGAGATTTTGGGATTCATCTCATTATCTAGTAGAATGTTGCTGGCTTTAAGATCTCTATGGATAATTCTCAACCTTGAATCTCGATGAAGATAAAGAAGTCCACGAGCGATCCCCACAATTATGTCAAAGCGCTTTTGCCAAGCGAGTGAAGTGCCTTTTGTTTGATCTGAGCCAATTTTGCTTCAAGTTAAAGTACATTTCATACAATATAGTTCATCTAGACAATGCGGAACATATGAAATGCAGAGAGGGCCAGACCAAATATAAAAGAATCCAAACTTTTGTTACGCATGTACTCATAGATTAACATCCTTTCTTCTCCTTGAATACAACAACCCAAAAGCTTAACAAGATTCCGGTGTTGAAGATTGGCAATCAATATAACTTCATTCTTGAACTCCTTGAGGCCTTGGCCTGAATCTTTTGAAAGCTTCTTTACTGCTATTTCTTGTCCTGTTGATAGTTCACCCTGTAAACAAGGAATAAGCTTTGATCACTGACATTCTTCTTTTTCACTTATTTACTGTAGTAACTTTGATTTGTGTTGTGAGAAGTTAATTACCTTGTAAACAGGACCAAAACCACCCTCTCCAATTTTATTTGCAAAAGAGAAGTTGTTAGTGGCAATAG
The DNA here is from genome assembly GCA_031762675.1 of Pachysandra terminalis. Lineage (NCBI taxonomy): Eukaryota > Viridiplantae > Streptophyta > Magnoliopsida > Buxales > Buxaceae > Pachysandra > Pachysandra terminalis. Next base: position 4,812,298 of record JAUPMG010000005.1, read on the forward strand.
CAACAGTGACCAATTGAAATAAAGGTAACTCTAGATCTCCCACACTGTCATCTTTGTGCTCTGTAGACCGATTGTTATATTTGACGAAAAAAGAATTATTAGATTATTAGATATCAATTTGGAAAAACCACTCTTTTATTTTTTTTATTACCATTTCTAACTTGTTCTTTGGTGTAATAATTTTTTTAATGAGTTTGTGCATAGCTGTTTGACTCAGGAGCTTATTAACTCAACCAGCCATCCAGGTGATGCCTTCTGACAGATAGATCTTCTAGAATATTGACATACCCTTCTTACTTCTGACACATGCATGACGCATCATTTGCGTCGTGCAACAACTAATCTGAGTTCTCATGATAAGAAAATATCGCATTAAAAATATAGGCAGTGGATCAAGTGCCGGTAGCCTTGCCCTGCGGGTGAGTGCGGGCAGCACTCTATTGGCCATCCGCAATGTGAACGAAAGAAAATTTTTTTTTTAATATTTTTTTATTTATTCACATAAATTTAGGTGACGTGAATCAATAGAGCACCCGCACCTAACTGCCCGCTTAGGATCCACACTCAAAAATATAGTTTCTTTCTTGCTAATATAATTAATGTTTGAGAAGTGTTGTTGCAGTAGTCAACTTTACCTCTCTTGCATTTCCTCTTCTTCCAAATAATGAACCAGCTTATCAAACCAAGTAGAAGCATCCCAGAAGCTGCTGAAATGGCAACAATCCACGCGACTTCTTTTCGATCGTTATTATCAGAATCTATACAACAATACCATTAAGTCTATCAAGTCCTTTCAATGAGAGAAAAAAAAAATGAAGAATTTGAGTTCAAGGAATTAAGCTTTCTTAACTATTACTCCATTGAGCTTAGATATACCAATCATGATGATTTGTTATGAAACTGGAATGACTCGGAGCTGGGAAGTACAACAAGACAACAAAACATAGACGCAAAAGATCCATTAAAGCATAAAATAAAAACTTACCAAGTGCAGAAGCTGCCATTCTTACATAGAGTTCCTGTCCACCTTGAATAAACTCTCTAATATCAGACAATTCCCCAAACCAGACCACGCAACCACTAATTGCCGGTTTAGTGTAAGCTGTACAAGAACAATTACTCAAGCAAGCCACCTCGCATTCCACCGGACTCAAATTGTTGTTCACAAAAAAATTTGAATTATCCGGCAACTTCAACCCTTCAAACCTTCTAAACCCTTCTTGTATCCCACAAACCGAAGGCGATTGAGCTACACATCCACCAGACCAATCGAACGAATTCCACTCTACCGTCGATCTGGGTTTGAACCCCTTCAAGCATTTACAATTCGGCGTCTCGTTTATATTACAAGTACCATAAGAACCACACTTTCTGTACTCCTCGCAATTGTCTTGCTGTAATGTTACCATGGTCATCCATTCAAGGCGTTTAACGTTCCATGTGACCTGTTGAATCAACCCCGATTGATTCAACACTAATCGTGAAATAGCAGACTTGTCGTTGTTCTCATAGGTGTAATACACATCTTCTGTGTTGAAGACGTACGTGGGGTTAAAGAGCGAGTTTCTCTGTAACTCGGGACTACTACCGAATCGAACCCCGTCCCACGGACCAGTTCGATACTTCACTTCTGTTCCCTTACGGAGAATTACTTGTGGAAGCCCATGATGGTCTAATTTGTAAGTGTAATCCCCAGGAGAAGGATCGTCCAAACTCTTCCACGATGTGAGGTACCAATCTCGTCCAGTTTTGAAGTTCGTACCCAGCTTCATGCCTGATAACAACGTATCGCAAGGATAATCAAAGCTTTGCCATAGAGAGCTTTCTGAATTCCCACCTTCTTTATCTCTCAGAACTAAATTTCCCGAGTCCAAAAGCTGTGCAACTGGATTATTGATTGACCTTGATGAATTAGATACCCAGATGACGCTTTTCGTTCCATTGAGAAGGTTGATGTTTCCATCGGTGCCAAATGTTAAAACCCCAGAGGAATCTGTTACTGGGTTGTTTCTGTTTGCAACCCAAACGATTGGATGTTGGCCAACATTCTTGAACCATATTCCCAAGTATCGGTTATTTGAATTTCCAGGACTGAAGAACCCCAACTCGAAGATTTGGCCGGCGGAAACAAGAGTTTGGCCATCTGTGATGGTTTGGCTTAGAGTTATGGTGTCTATGGCAGTTGAGATTTTTGATAAGGAAGAAAGGAACATCAAAGAGAAGGTAAGGAGGAGGAAGCCCATCACAAACGGATCTCAAGATGTCCGCAGAAGGAAATTCGAAAATAGGAGTGACAAAAGATGAAATTTGACTGTGACTAAAATAATAATAACAATAACATCGACTTGGAGTTTTCTTTCTTGATTTCGGTTTTTAAGTTGTTGGGATTTTTAATATATGGTGAGTCTTGGTGATGTAGAGAAATCTTATAAAATGATAAACTTAGTTACCTGAATGAATATGAGAGAAGTTCACCAATACAATTGCTTTAAAAGTGATATCGTCCACAAAGTCTATTTTATCATAGCTTAAACTGTCGTGTAGTTATTCTATTAAGAGTGTTTTTTTTTTTTTTTTATAGATATGACCTATGATGAAACAAAAGAAGAGAAAAATAGAGAGAAAATTGAGTCAGCCATTCTATCAAAGAGTATTTCTTCTCAAATATACATGTAATGAAACAAAAAGAAGAGAGAATCAGGGAGCGAAAATTGAGTCTTAATTATGTCAACAAGAATGTATACTACAGAGCAAGGTACCTTAATATATTGTTCAAGTGACACAAGTCTCTCATTTATTTCTCAGTCATATGATATGTTATTACTTTTATGTCTTTCATTTATCTATGAGTTATCACATACGTTATTCGTGGATTGGATCCAACAAGTCTTAACGACATTTGATTCAAATGTATGTTCTGCTATCTATGGGCAAAGTACTCCAAAATATCTTCTCTTGACCAGAACAGGTGTCAGCCAAAACAATGCCCAGAGAAATGCTTGGAAATATCTCCATGCAGGGAACACATCCATTTTTTACGCGTAATCAATACGCATAAGGAATTTTCAGAAGAATTTCGTGCCGACTCATTTGAGGGTGACTAACGCATAGACGAATTGACCCTCTAACAAATTGACCATCTCTTAATGGTTAGCCTTATCTGACGGAAAGTTACCATTCTATCTTTGTAAGAGGTTACTTACTAAAAAATTAACTCTTACAAGATAAGAACATTAGAGATTTTTATCAGACCGAATGATCATCATTATGTGACGTAGCTCAATAATACAATGGTTGCTGTTTGAAGTTTTCTTCTTCTTCTTCTTCTTTTTTTTTTTTTATTTCTTTTATTGAAGCCGTTTGGAGTTCACACATTTAAATTAATGAAAGAAACGGTTGTATTGCTTTATAGATGATCTGACGCTATGCATCATATTCTATAAATGAGTTATCCTTCGTTAAGATTATGACACATGTCCAAAATAATTAATCAGACCGCTTCATCAACAGTGTCGATGGCGAACCTCAACTAATTTCTCTTCGACTAGCTTTAAAAAGCTTTCTCCTCGACTTAGACCTAAATATTCTTCCTTCGATAAACTATTAGTGATTCACACTACTAACTCTTCCAACAACACATCTGTAGATATATTAATTGATGTACTAGGCAATGACTATATAGGAAGAATAGTAGAGAAAAGGATTTATGTTGATTATCTATAATATGTTTCTTTAATTTCAATAAAGAGTTCATTACTATTGAAGCTAAATCATAGGAGCTATTCTTTTGCTGTTAGCTTTCTGTTGTAACAAATTGCTTCTGATGTGTTTTCAAATGTTTGTTTCACTGTTAACTGACTTGGCCACATTTTGTGGGATATTTGTTGTAACCGTTTGGGATGTTTATGATCTATATAAACCCCATTCAATGTGTTTAATAAAAGACAATTCATTCAGAAATTACTCCTCTTAAGATCTGTCATGGTATCAGAGCAGTAAAGACTCCAACGAGTTTTTTTTTTCTTGATCCAAAACCTCTCTTTGAAAATATCCTGCACCATGGCCGAAAACACAACCAGCAGAACCAAAGTATCACTCATCTCTTCCACTTCTTGCTTTGATGGAATTATCTCCATTAATGCTACTGCCCAACTACCCATCAAATTGAACGGCAACAACTTTCCCTCTTGGAAAGCACAATTCGACGCCCTACTATATGGTTATGACCTCATGGGATTTCTTGATGGGAATAAGACATGCCCATCCAAGGAAATTATTGCCGAAGATGGAACAACTGTTTCAAATCCAGATTTTGCTATTTGGACTAGGCAAGATAAATTGCTCCTTCACGCAATCCTTGCGTCTCTTTCGGAAGGAGTTGTGCCTTTGATTGCTGCTACTACTTCTCGTGATGCTTGGGTAAAGCTTCACAATCTTTATGCTAACAAATCCAGATCACGAGTAATGAATCTCAAGGAGAAGCTTACCGACATCACTTGCAATACTCGTTCTGTTGTAGAGCATCTTCAAACCATCAAAGGAATTGCTGATGAGCTAGCTCTCATTGACACTCATTTAGGTGATGATGATCTGACTATTTTTGCTTTCAATGGCCTTGGCAGCGGCTTTAAGGAGATTTCTGCTGCAATAAGAGCCCGAGACACTCCTGTTTCGTTTGAAGAATTTCATGACAAGCTGGTAGAACATGAAGCTTTCTTGAAAAGAGAAGAGTCACGCGGTGGTTCAAATGCCACTGTGAATAGTACTCGCACAAGTTTTGACAACATTCAACCTTGATATGGCAATGGACAGAATGGCAATGGACAAAGTAATAATGGGAAGAGGTTCTTTAATAACCGAAATCACCAAGGAAGGAAGTTCAACAACAATGGTAACCATAACAATCAGTTTCAATCCAATGTTGTATGTCAATTTTGTCAGAAAAAGGGGCATACTGCTAGACAATGCTATTCAGCCAAGAGGCTCCTGCAACAACAACTAGAAGTTCATCACACCTCTTTTGGGAACTCGTCGTCTTCAAATTGGATTGTGGACTCTGGCGCCTCCCATCATGTTACTGG
>JAUPMG010000005.1:4821171-4844332 GCA_031762675.1 Pachysandra terminalis
TTAGCTTGGGCGAAAACAACATCTCACCACAAGTCTGTGAGGCATACCAACACAAGGGCTCTCTCTCAGCTTGGGCGAAATTAACATATTCCACTTATAGGACAACAATTGTTAAATAAGTCAATTCATCTCATCTAACAGCCTAACCCTAGGGGTATTACATGGGGTATTATGCTGAGCTATTAAAGCAGGATAGTCTATATGCAGATCATCATATTCAAGTTCTTTAATTAATGCAACACACAATGATTCACAGACATATATTCAAGTTAACAATCACATAGGCACAGTCCCATGATTCTACATTACAAGACACAATAGTGCACATAACCACATACTAAGCATAAATAATCATCTAAATGTAAGAACATGATATAATCAGTGTAGGTAGGAAATAAACATAAGACAATTACTAAAGGTACAGTAATGCACAACACCACACTCTAAACATATATAAGTATAATTATCTAGCATAAGTTATATAATTGAAATCAAGGCAAGCAGGGTATGAGCATCTAACATGGAGTAATACACATGAAACAGATCTAGGAAAAGAGGACAACAAATAACACTAAAACATACACACACTAAGGCATGAGATCACACACTAAGCATACATAGTTACTTAAACATAAAAGAAAATAATATACTCAGTGCTGGCAGGATACGTGCATCTAATGGATGGGTCAACCAACCACATAGTAACACATGAGGTTATACCTAGATATGCACAAACAGGGAAATGAACCAATGGATGGGTTTGGGGCTGTTTACACCAGTTTCCTAAGAAACTCGCATTACTAGGCTAACTCAAGATAGGCTAGATCTTAGTTATGAAGGGTCGTATTTTGCTAGGTAAGTCTACCAGCACCAAAAACATGGTAAACATGTGAGATTGGTAATTCTACATGTGTCCATAGCTTAACCTTCAACATCAGATCAGGGGAAACTCTCGGTGAACTGCTCGGCGCACCGTCAACGCACCTTAAAAAGGCAAAAAGGTACCAAATGGACTGACACCTTGGGAACTGGTCCAAATGGGCTCATTAAATAAAAAATGACCTTGGTCAATCTCTGAAATTGTGGCTCGGCAGGGTCTTTGGTGCACCGAAATGGGTTTCGGTGACCTTTTCAGTGAGCTGGAATCTACCTCTGAGATTCAGCGGACTCTTCGGCGAGCCGAGGAGGTTGCTGAATCTCGGGGTCAGGGTATTTCTTGGGAGTTTCTGGGTGAAATTTCACCCAAAGGTTGCTAACCACCTAAGGGAACTTTGAATATAATTTATAGGCCAAGGGGATCAGACCTAACAATGATCTACTGATTCTCCCAAAATTCCGAACCCTAGAAATCTGGAATCGCATGAATCGGTTCATGTAAGTCGTCTACAAGGGTTGGGCTTCTCAATAGTATGGGTTGGACTCCTAAAGCATGAGATCCATCTACTAAATTCATGGGGAAAGAGGAACACAATTCAACATGATCCTTCCCCATGCTCATAACATCAAAACATGAATAAATGCACAAGACATTGAAGGTATATTCAACTTGGGGAGTGCCGCGTCGCGTCTGAGATTGCTACTCCTTGCATATGCGGTTGTTGGAGTTTCTCCCTATCGTCTCCATGAGCTCCACGAGAATGAGAAATGAGAGAAAATGAGGTTTTGAAACCTAAGTGTTCTATTTATAGGTCAAGGGCAAGGTTGTAATATGAAACAGCTACAGGGGCAAAAGTGGGTTTCTACTTCGATTATTTCCAACTAATCACCTAATTAATTTTTGATGGAGTGATTATGCTTAGGGGTCTCAAATGAATCTTCTAAGTTATCTAAACTAATTATTATCTTGCTAATTGATTTTATTTTCTATTTATCTGCTAAGTCCAACTATTTGATTCGTACTGCTTTCTAAGTCTATCTGGTTTACCTGATTAGTTTGAGAGGACTTAAAGGTTTCTAACATGTTTTATATGATTGAGGATTTTATGAATACTAATCCTAATTTATTAGTGAAATTAAATTACCAATTTACTAAATTACTATTTTACCCTAAGATCTCAAGTTATAGTTTTTAGAAATTATTCAGGTTGTTACACATACCATGTTCTTCTTACGCGGTACGAAATATACTTGTGGTTGCTTCATGTATTTATTCATCTAGGTTGTCATGAAGAAATGATGTTTTTATATCTAGTTCCTCTAGATGTAAGTCCTCTATTGCCACATTACTTAGAACCGGTCTAATGGTAGCCATTTTCACAACAAGAGATAATATTTTAGTAAAGTCGATACCTGCCTTTCGTTGAAAACCCTTCACAACTAATCTGGCCTTGTATCTTTTAGACTATCATTCTCTTCTTTAAGTCTGTAAACCCACTTGTTCTCTAAGGTCCTCTTTCCTTTGAGAAACCTAACCAAGTCCCATGTTTTGTTTGATGAGAGCGAGTCCAACTCATCACCAATTGCAGACTCCCACTCATTCCTTACATTATCCTGCATAGCTTCATCAAAACATTCAGGTTCACCATTTTCAGTTAGTAACAGATAATCAAAAGAAGACAAATACCAAGCTGCAGTAATTTCTTTGGTGATCCTAGATGACCTCTTAAACAATGAGAGACCTCACTATGTGAAACATGGACCCTAGACCATATGGGTAGGATTGTCTAATGGGCCCGAGTGGGGAGCCCAAACTAAGGGGACTCAAAATATAGTAAGGCTATCACAAGTCACAACCTTAAATTTTTAAAACGGAAAAGTCATTTTCAGCTATACTTTTTGAAAATATCTTAAAGTTACTAATGCTTTTTAAAACTTAATAAAATTGATTGTACTTTTTCAAAAGAATTTAAAACGAGTGGTCATACACTGTAGCGCAATCAATTGTTCTTAAAATACCCTTTTGCCTATTTTTGTTTTTTTTAATGAAATTAAAATTTAAAGGATGCACCACCTGGTGGACAGTGATGCACCACCCAGTGGACAAAGATGCACCACCCAGTGGGCCTACCCTTGCACACTTGGTGGTGCAAGAGTGCACCACCCATTGGGCATCCCTTGCACACTTGGAGGTGCAATGCCCTTGCACCACCCATTGGGCATCCCTTGCACACTTGGAGGTGCAAGAATGCACCACTCAATGGGTAGGGATGCACCAACCAGTGGAGAAATTTGGAAGAGGGAGAAAAGGTATTTTGGGAACGAGTGATCACTCTACAGTACACGACCACTAGTTTTAAATTCTTTTGAAAAAGTAAAATCAATTTTATTAAGTTTTAAAAAGCATTACTGACTTTAAGATATTTTTAAAAAGTAATAACTAAAAATGAGTTTTCCCTTTTTAAAATAGGAAAAACTGTTTAAAGTAGTAAAAAAAGTCAAATTCGACTAACTTTTTTCTAATACCTTAAAACAATTTATAATGAATTTTCAAAACAAATTAGGACTCAAAAGATCTTAAAATAACTTAAATAGAAACTTATTAAAAATAATAAATTTTATAAAAACTATATTTTAAAGGGCCAAAACTAGGGGTGTAAGCGAGCCGAGCTTTGGCCAGCTCGGCTCGGGCTCGTAAAATCTGGACAAGGCTCTGGCTCGACTCAAGCTCGGTAAAAAATTTTGGGCTCAGGCTTGTTATTTTTTCAAGGCTCAGGCTCAGCTCACAAAATCTCGGCTCGTAAAAAGCTTGGCTCGTCTGGTGAAACTCCCCTTCGTGCGAACTTCCTTTCCTCCCTTTCTTTTTCCCTCTCCCGCTACGCCTGCACCTCGCCGTTGTTGTTGATCTCCGCTGCCGCAGCTGCACCTATACGCTGTCGCCGTTGCCGCTGCACCTGCTCGTCGTTGCCGCTTTACCCCTTCTTTTCCCTTTCTTGTTCCCTCTTCTTCTTCCTTTGTTTTTCCCTGTTCATCTTCTTCTTCCTCGACTCATGAGGATTCGAGGGCTGTTCAAGAACACAGGGCTGCCTCCACTGGAGGTGATCTTCAATCTGCCATCGGCATCGATGGTGAGAACACCGGAGGTGTCAGAGATTGGAGTGTTTCGGTTGGCAACCCAAACAATGCTCTTAGCAGGTTCTTCGACGTGCCATATGCCCAAGTAATGGTCTTTGGACGAATCAGGGGTGTGAAGAATCCTAATGTGAAGATTCCTCTAGTAGTGACCATTTGCTCCCAATCATGGATTCGTTGTCCTTGCGTGATTGAGCTTCCATAAGGTATGAATCCAATGAAGCACAAGGAGAAGAAGAAGAAGAAGAAGAAGAAGAAGAAGAAGAAGCAGCAGCGACTTGGAATGAGCGACTTGGAATGAGAAGTAGGGTTTGGTTGATGATTCCTTCGCTGCAGGCCATGTCCCTGGTACTGAGCAAATCAAAAAAAAGTTTGATCTGAAGATCAAGAAGATGGTCAAAACTTCTTCCAAATTTCTGTCTTAGAAAGTCCAAAGCTTGACCTTTTTTGAACCATTTCTCCAATAGTTGGACAAAAATCGATCAAAGTTGTATATAAATTTATATATGATATATAAGATTGAGCCGAGGTTTAATCGAGACGAGCTTATCTAAGTTCGGCTCAAGCTCATTAAAATAATGAATTTTTTTTAGCTCAAGCTCAGTTCGTAAGCCAAAATATTGAGCTCAAGCTCGGCTCGTTGAAAGCCCTAGCCAAAACGACCTTTTGTGGTCCCATAAATCGAGAATGAAGCAATTCGTCTTGTTAAGATAAATCCAGACATATCGCAATAATCAATCCGAATTACAAATGAAAAGTTACAATCACTTAAAATTAGCATGAACGATGACCTAGGACCCGCCTTCTTCTTGTCATACCGCTCAATGTAAATCATCCGCTACTTTTTCTACGACAGTTCTTTCCTAATCCAACAAACTAAACAAGTACCTCACTTCTCTCATCCCTTTCTTCAGCCATTCTCAAAGGTCCCCTGAAAAAAGAAATTATGAGGACGCAAAACCCAGCGATGCTTTTACTACTTGACCTAATACCTCACATGGGCCTCACTGTATCATGCATGTCTATTCCTTCCACCACCCAAAAAAAATAAGAAAAAAAAACAAAGCCTATTATTTTTCTGCCTCGAAACGCTGCTACGTCATTCTCTAGAGGTAATTTTATTTTTCTACCTCAAACGCTGCTACGTCATTCTCTAGATGCAATTTCTTAGGTTGTGTGTGATTAATTGGAAAATGATAAAAAGGAAAGCAAAGGATTGCTTTCTTTTCCATCGTTTTCTGTTTATTTTAAGAGAAAAATATTGACGGACTTTTCACTGAAAACAGGATACTTTGGAAAAAATATTTTTAAATAGATCAACATTTTCCACTAAATCAAACACACAGATTTCGTTAAAAATTTTGTTTTCCCATTCTTTCATACAGATTCCAGCTAACCAAACACTGCCTTAAGTTTAAAAGCATTCGTGAGATGGAGATGATACATCATACAATTACAACTTCATCATTATGTTGTCGGAATTGATGGAGGAATTAATAAACTGAGGTCCGTGGCATGCATCACAGATTGTGATATCTAAAGAAGGTGAGTACCACACAATTGGAATTGGTCATACAACGTATCTCAAAGGAGATAGCGATTCGATTACTGAATTTCAATCACGTTTGACAGTTAGCGACTTAGCCGCTAGGGATGATGATCAGACGATTTCTGTCCCGATCAGACTATCGCGTTCCTGCGGATTCTGATCAATAATGTATGGATTCAACTGCTCTGCTCATATTATCAAGTTATTTGAACCACGCAAAGTATAAACAAGACATGAAAGTCCACGTTGGGAGCGGAAGCATTAGATTTGGGATCAAGTTCCGCCTTCAATACTAATAAAGTAATGGTTCGTAAGTTCGCCTTATCTAAGATCACATATATTTTTGGAGTTTTTATATTTAAAGCTTGTGGATCCCACTACAAGGAAGATAAGGCCTAATGATGATAAGTAGATGGGTGTACGTGAGCCAGCCAGAGCCCGCAGATGACATACCAAGAAAAAGGAAAAAGAAAAAAGCAAATAGATACAACAAACCCAGTAATTATATGGTTCTCGCTAGGGTTGTAAACGAGCTTAAAAAGCAAATAGATACAACAAACCCAGTAATTATATGGTTCTCGCTAGGGTTGTAAACGAGCCAAGCTGAACTGATCTTTGTCCAACTAGTCTTGGACTTGTAAACCTTGAGCAAGATTTGGGCTTGGCTCTCATCAAAAAATTTTGGGTTCACGCTCAACTCGTAAAGAGCTCGACTCACAAAAAACTTAATTTAGTACAAATGCTTAATATTATAATTAATCATTATTATTATATATTGATGATGACATATTTGTAAAATGTTAAATATATTAGAATAAATGGACAACTAATATATTTAGACCAATACAATCATCTACCCAGATAAAATGTAAGGAAGTATGTCTCAAGACAGCCTAAACATTCGCGCAGCCGTTCTTTCAAGAGCATTCTCTATCAATTTTGACTTGTAGAGAAGACAAAGAGAATGGATAAGAAGGAAGATGAAGTTGCAATAACTGAAAAGGGTAGTTAGAATGCAATCCCAAAGCAGTAAAACCTCATAGGTTGAAGTTTATTCTCTTTCTCTTTCAGTATCTTTACTCAATATTGTTTCAGGGTTCTGAATTTTTGGTTTCAACACAGACCTTCGATCCTCTTCAATGGATGATAGGTACTGGTATTTATAGAGAGTTTCTCACTCTCAGTAGGACAAGTGTCACTCGGCTAAGCGTTTAGAGGGGGACCCTCGAGCACTAAGCAAATCCTAAGTAACACGTGGTCCTGGATAATATCTTAAGGGACGCATGTATTTCAACATGGCTAAGTTACTTCTAGAGAAAGAGACCAAATTATTTCAAACCTTAAAAACTGTTCTGCGAAAGGTTACCTTGGTACTTGAGCAACACAATTCTGATAACGTGTGTTGCTTTCATACAAATCCCAAAGAGCAACGTCACCATCCCTGCCGCCATTCCAGATAAGACAAAACCCTCTTTAGATAAGTTAGAAAACATATATTTTATAAGTCGGTGAGGTTTTCACAATATGCTTTTCATTATAAGAATCAGTCTTAAACAGCCTTTTTAGGGGACAATTCAATGTATCAGATACTTTACTGACTTCATATATGTCGAAGGAGGACTCCCTTTGGCGGCTATCTTCCTTCTAGGAAATCAAGAACCGATGTACCCTTACAGGGTGATAAATGTATTCTCGAATTATCCATGTAGAGAACTCGAGAATGAGTGTCTCATCAGGGATCTCGTTATCATGATCAATCATCCCGATAAGGAGGAGTTTACCTTGAAATCCATTAAGGTTCATAGCTATAGTAACCAATCCGAGTGTCTTCTACTTGAATGAAATCAGAAGTAAACATGTGAATTCCTATAAGGTGAAAGTGAGAGGACGTTCTCAAAGTCCGAGAGGAAACCTTTCTTCCGGAAATACGTCTGGAGATGACGTGCTTTAAACTTCTAAAGCCATTTCCACTGAGGATTTGCTTTTTGGAAGTGAAAGTCCCAAGTTATGACGAAAATTCAATTCATAAGAATGAATGAAAGTGACTTCGAGTCCCAGTTGGTAATTCGGATGCATAAAAGACAGCATTCGAGGGGTAAACACAAGTCCGTGTCCTTCGAGGAAGACAGAATCCTTAGTCTTTTGTAGGTGACAAGCCCTTTGACGAGTTGACCATCTCAAGTTGGTTAGCCTAGAATTCGCCTAAGGAGGAAAGAATATTCCTCATTTGAATTCACCTTTTGCAGGAGGGAACATACCTCCTTCGAATTCACCATCTGGAAGTTGTTAACCTGAAAAGATTGCCTTTGGAATTGTCCGTCAAAGTTGTCCCTCAGATTTGTCCTTCGAGTTCGTCCGTCGAGGTCATCCCTCGAATTTGTCCATCGAGTTCGTCTCTCGGATTCATCCGTCGAGGTCGTCCCTTGGATTTGTCCGTCGAGTTCGTTCATCGGATTTTCCGTCGAGGTCGTCCCTCGGATTTGTCTGTCGAGGTTTCCTTAAGGAGAATGAATATATCTGCCTTGTGATCTTTCAAGACAAAGCATAAAAGTGGTTCTTCGAAGTCTATGGATGTGATCCAAGAAAGACTCTTGAGTTAGAAGGTAAATAAAGTTCCCTTGAGGATCTTTCCTTTAGTAAAAATACATTTAGAACATAAAGGTATGTAATAAAATCACTCGACGTCTGTTCTAGATAGCAAATAGACGTGACTTCGACGATTTCTTGAGATCTTCACTATTTGAGGAATCTATTAAAGGTAGCATGCCCCTAAGTACGTTTTTGAGTAGAATAAGGTCCATCGAGGGAAGAGTAAAATTCTCATTCCCTCAGATGCCAAGAAGGCAGTGTGTCGTGGGAACATAAGTCCTTAGTCTTTTGAATATTTCAAAAGGGAAGAAAGAACGTGTTTTTTGGGTTTAAGACACGTGGCGTTCCCCCACAAACTAGAATTCAAAAGGTCACGACCTTGAGAAGCTATTACTTTTTTTGTGATAAGAACTGTCAGATATCTCAACCGTTTCAAATCTCCTTTTCACCGTACGCAGCTGCTAACAACTGGCACGTAAAAGAAACGGTTGTACATCCGTTACAGCTTTATAGAATAATTCAGTGTGTGCGGCTATACTCAAAACGTGTATACACACTTTCAAAGAAGCACCACGTATAAAGTAGGATTAAATTAACCCGTCTGATCACTAATATATTATAATAGATTAACATGTATGTTTAATATTCATATATGACATAAGATATAGAAATATAAATATATAATCACATATACAAACTGAGCTGAGTCCTAACTGAACCGAATTTATCCAAACTCGATTCAAATATACTTTTTATTTTTTAGTTCAAGGCAGCTATAGAGCTTAAGCTCCGCTCATACGAGCAGAGCCCGAGCTGAGCTAGTTCGGCTCGTTAGCAACCCTAGTTCTCACGCTTAATTTTGCTTGTGATCAGCATATGTGGTGGGAATTGATATGTGGGTACAAGAGAAGATATGCTCCACATATTCTGATTCAGCATAAATAGATGAAATCAATTGTATGGTGGGAAATGATCCATACGAATCAGGGGAAATTTTTTGCTACTTAATCATGTATATTCCACATACACGAGCACCAATACAAGTACGATACATTGTTTTCTAAATTAAGAATGGGTCCACTCTCTGCAATGCTTATTATATATAAGTACATATCATCGGTATGAGGCGTACCACCACGTTTTATTTTTAGTTTTTTATATTCAATTGGCCTAATCTCTCCTCACATAAATTAAGTTATCATACGGTTGATGTATAATAACCATGAACCAACTTTATTGTCTATGCATTATGAACTAGACTTTATATTATCCTTCCAGTTAGTTGTATAGTGTTTTAATTCGATGATCTGCATCAGGATTAAGCATTTGCATCATTACATGTATCATGTCTCAAACCAAGCCGATCGATTATGAATTATATTAGGGGAACGGATCTTTGTGAGCAGAAGTCCTATAAGCGCCCTGTGGTGTAGAGACAACACCCAAGAACGAAGCTCACCAAAACTGCACCCAAGAGACAAAATGGTATTTTCACTCATGGATGTTGTCTCTACATCACAAGGCGCTCACAAGACTTCTACTTACAAAAAATCCCGGTCTTTATATTAGACTATCCAATTCGAGAACAGTCAATCTAAAATTATATCGAACGATGCAAATCAAAATCGGCTGATCCTCTACACCAGAATCGGTTAGGTATGGAAGCTGTCACCGGTTGTGCTGGATGGGATCACATAAGAGATAAGTCACCCCCTCCTTAAACTTTATTTTGGATAGAAGAATAAACACATTACAATTATTAGGGAAGGGTGTGGGGTCTACGGAGCAAAGATTGTAAAGAATAACCCTCAGGCACCTGCTCTCTCTCTCTCTCTCTCTCTCTCTCAAACGCCTCACTCTTCATACAGAGAACCTTCTTCTATCTTCTCCCTCCCTCGTCCACACAAACCATCCCTCCCCTTTTTCTTTTCCATCGTTTCTGTTTTTTAAGTCTAACCCTTCATGTTTGTACTTTTTTTTCTGTATGAGACAATTAAATGAAAGTAACAGCCATACTCGTACCTCGCCTGTCTACCTATGCCCATTAACGACGGTGTCTAAGTGCATGGGTCTCATACCCATACATATGGGTCTCACCCTCTGATAACCAAGGCAGGTCAGTGGAGATATGGAAGGAGTATGGCTAGCCTTGCTCAAACAATCAATACTTACACTGTCCCTTTTACATTATATATAATAATTACTGTGTGTGCGCGCAGACATATATATATATATATATATATATATATATATATGTGTGACATGTATGCATGACTCATGGGATCATACCAATTTTCCGTCCGAACGTAAAATTAGTTTCCGGCGAAACATTTGACTATAACAAGTAGGGTCCCAAAACGTACAAGTGTGGGTCCCACACTTTCTGGTGCACCGTGCACGTTTTATATTTGTGAAGCGTTTTAAGCAGACGCGCGCGTCTTGCTACACTGCTCAAAAGATCACCGTAGTTTCTTTTTCATGAATTAATAGGTAATTTTCCCTTTTTCTTTTTTTTTTTTTTTTCTGTTTTTCTTTGGGTGTGATTCATGTATCATGTGCCATGCTTCATGGGTTCTATCGTAAATTCTGACATTTTCATGGGCTACTTCCCTAGAGAATAACTTTTGACTTTAGGAGTCCACAATTACCGTTAAAGTTATTCGAGTGGGGCTGAGATCGTCTGCGTGATTAGTTACCAGCACATCATTGGACCACGTAACCGTCAGGGAGATTGCGCATTTGATATTCTTTGCTGTGTCCGTGGTCCAATGATGTGCTTCCCACAGCCTTACACACAGCAAATAACACATATGATCCCACCCCTGTAGGTAAGACATCCACGAGCCACATCAGATACATTCACGTGGGCTTGCCACTTCAGCAAGCAAGAGAAGACGGAATCGTGGAAGAGGGCGCGCCACGTGCTCGCACTACACCAACTGAACGCCTCCGCATCTACATCTTTTGTTTTTTCTCCCCTAACCTTCCCCATATAACTCCTATGACTCGATTTCTGATTTTTGGCCTTTTTGTTCAACTATATTCGATATTTTCATTCTATCTTATCATATATATTTAGCTACGAGGCCGTATTGGATTTTGCCATGTGTACTATAATTAACTGTCAGATTTTTTTTAATATTTTGGAGTTTTCTAAGACGCTAGATTAAGGTTATGACATGGGCCACCAAATCCTTCATCTGGTGCATCTAACCAGCCTATCCTTTCTCACAAAAGATTTGACAAGATGATTTCCGGCCGAAAGCGAGGCGGGAATCACTAAGGCCGTGGGACCCACAACAACACGTCATCGGCTTGACCCAGGTGCTCTCACGTGGTTCCTTGAATTCAATTGGATGAGAATCCGGAGTAAATCTTCACTTCCATTATAATGACACGTGGATAAAATGGCATCACTTCGAAGAATAAGGCGGGTCTACGAACAAATTGCCACGTGGAAATCCGTTCGTACATACGGTTCGTATAAGCCCTAAATCCGTAGAAATTTGCAGGATTTCTATACACTTGACAAATGAATTGACAAAAGTACCCCGTCACGTCATCCCTAACTAAGAAAGGAAATGGCGTGTTTTTATGAAAATTGAGGGTGATTTCTATAAATTGCTACAATTTGTACCTTTATTTTCCAAATTTTTCTTCTGAAATCCGAAGTCTGAACTGGTTTGAAAGCCGTAGGTGTGAAAGACCAAATCAAGAAAAGAAAGAAGAAGAGCTATACGGAACAAGAGAAACTTTTGAAGAAAAAGGAGATATGAAGGAATGCGAGCTCTGCAACTTTCCGGCAAGGATGTATTGCGAGTCGGATCAGGCGAGCTTGTGCTGGGACTGTGATGCGAAAGTTCACTGTGCAAATTTCCTCGTGGCAAGGCATTCGAGGAGTCTTCTTTGCCATATCTGTCAATCTCCAACACCATGGAAAGCTTCCGGGTCGAAGCTTGGACCGACGATTTCAGTTTGCGATCGCTGTGTTTGCAGTTGTAGTGGAAGGGAAGAGATTGGAGAGATCGGTGTTGTACAAGAGAGTCAAGGAGGAAATGAAGATGACGAGGATAGGATTGATGAAGAAGAAGATGATATCGCTGAGGACGAAGATGATATCGCTGAGGACGAAGATGATGATGAAGAAGGAAATGACAGTGATACAGATGAGGAAGAAGAAGATGAAGACGATGAGGATGATGATGGTGAGGAAGGAGACAATCAGGTTGTTCCGTGGTCTTCAACGCCGCCTCCGCCGGTATCAAGTTCCTCGAGTAGTGAAGGATCTTCGAACAGATTCTTCAGCGGCGAAAGAGGCGTTTCTGAATCAGCGATCTCATCTTCGTTAAAGCGGATGCGTGAGAATGCGGATCTCGTCTCTGAGGTATGTTTTCTTTTAGGTTTTTGGTTTGCTCTGTTAATCTGTTGTCTTTTCTATTTTTTTCACTATCCGAAAGCCGATCTTTGCAAAATTTCTATTTATTTTCAATTTGATTCATTAAAAGGTGAATATTATTAATTAAATAGTCGTTTTAATGCTTCGACAGCGTCTATCTTGTGAAAAATATCTCATGATTTCAAAACAGGATGATCTCGGCTGTTCGTCCTCCCAACCGAACTACAACGCAGCCTTGGCGACTCGCTCCTCTGGAGACGACGAAGCAACTTCTTCCGGCGAGTTCAGGCCATTAAAGGACCGACGCCGATCGGGTCAAGTTCATCCGCACGGCCATTCTCATACGGAGTCGAAATCGTCGGCACTCGTCGGCTCGCTCATGCGATTGCAGCAAGAGATGATCTCCGGCAACGATGCATCTGCAACGATAATCGGGATCTGCAAACTAAGCAAGGATCCCGCAGCCGTTGATCTCATTAACAATGACTCTCCTAGCGCTCCGATCTGAGGTCATTTATCGCGAATTAATATCCATTGATCTCAACTAACCATTATTTAAGCTAGTAAATAGTCAGATATCATCCTCCTTTTTTTTTTTTTTTTTTTGACCTTTTTCAAATTTAGTTTCTGAAGTTGTGGTTTGGATTCAAAGGACCAACATCTGGTACTGCAGCACGGCATATTTTCTTTCTTTTAAAGAGATATATATTTTTGTACAAAAATGCCTTCTCTATTTGTCTAACGTGCGCCAGTGTGTGACGCTGCATACATAACCTATGACTACATGTAAGCCGTTGAGTGGTTCATGTTTCCGCAGTTGAAAGGTATACCACGCGTTTATCACAAAATCTGGATTTAAATGATGATAGGAAGAGACAGAATCACACCAATGGGCGTCAATGTCGTTCATTCAAGTTGTTGGTTGGTAACGTAGCTCACGGGCTAATCGTTATCCTTTTATTATTTTTTAAATATTTGATTTTGTTTATTGTGGTTAAGACTTGGGGTTAGTTTGGACTTTGGAAGATATTTAAATTTTTTATTAGTTTAGTTAGGAAAGTATATTGAGTTTGTCATCTTAAACAAGATTAAGATTAAGTTCAAGATTAGTGCGACTCTTCTTCATATTATAATATTATAGTAATCCTCCGTAGCCGGCAATCACATCAAAAGATGGATGCTTTATTATAATCAGTTTTAGAGGTAAAGATTGTGGTGAGGAAGGAGTTGTTGCAAACAAATCTTGGGTGGCGGTGGTTGAATAGATTTTCTTTTTCGTTTTCGCGGTATGACTGTTGTTGGTGATTTTGTGGCTGTAATGTCTCGCCTTGGAATTGTTTTTGAACCCAGAGAGATAGAGATATTTTGGTGTCTTTGATAGGTTAAGCCACAAAAGAAATATGATTCCCAGTCAATTTTTACTTTTCTGACATATGTGAGAAAAGCATTACACCACTTCTTTCTAGAAGAAGAGGTGTAGGAGTGGGGAGGGGGAGTCACAGTTGTTCAGATGGGTCCTAATCTTATTACTTTTAATCGGTAGTGTGCGTTTACGGTAGTAGTAACGTAGTTTCTGCCTTTAGTTTCCTACTTTTAACTGTCTTTCGGCACTCCACACGTAGCGAATAGATATCCAAAGTAGCTTCACTACTTTTTTTTATTTATTTATTTTTGACAAAAACTGGCGTCAAGAGCCAAATCACCAAAACGCCTAGCGGGTGCAGAGTGAGAACGCCGAGCGGGTGCAGAGTGAGAACGGGAGAGAAGGCGCTATAGCGTCAAATTTAAAAATAACATGTAATTTATCTATTAAAATATTTTAATTTTCATTCTTAGGTTTAAGGACATATACAACAAAAGAAAATAATACACTAAAATCTCAATTTAACCGGCTTACTAAATCACACTTTACACAACGCTTTCTTATAAGCGCGCGTACAAGTTTTGGGTATAGCCGTATACACTGAATCATTCATTAAAATTGTAACGGCTGTACAACCATCTCTTTCACGTGTCAGTTGTCAGTAGCTACGTACGTTGATTGGACTTCTTTGGTGAAAAGGTGATATTTGAAACGGTTAAGAGATATCTGAATCGTTCTTATCATCAAAAAGGCAATAACTTCTTGGAGAAGCAACCTTTGTGAATTCCAGTTTATAGGAGAACGCTATGTGTCGCAAACTCAACAAACACGCTCTTTCATCCCTTTTGAAATATTCAAGAGACAAATGACTTATGTTCTCACGACATACTGTCTTCTTGGCACCCGAAGGAATGATAATCTTACTCTTCTCTTGACGGACCTTATTTTGCTCGAAGGAGATATTTAGGGGCATGCTACACCAAATAAAACTCCTCAAATGGTCAGACCTCAATAGTGCCTCGAAGTCATATCCATTTGCTCTCTGGAATGGACTTTGAGTGATTTTATTACATGCCTTTACGTTTTAAATGTATTTTTCACTCCAGGAAAGAACCTCAAGAGAACTTCCTATACCTTCTAACTTAAGAGTTATTCTTGGATCACATCCATAGACTTCGAAAGACTACTTTTTACGCTTTGTCTTGAAAGAGCACGAGGCATGTACCTTCTCCTTAAGGAAACCTCGACGGACAAATCCGATGGACAACCTTGACGGACGAATCCAAGGGACAACTTCGACGGACAAATCTGAAGGGAGTCTTTCTAGGCTAACCACTTCCAGATGGTGAACTCGAAAGAGGTATGTTCCCTTCCGTCATAAGCGAATTCGAATGAGGAATATTCCTTCCTCCAAAAGAAAATTCCAGGCTAACCACCTTGAGATTGTCAATTCGTCAAAGGGCTTGTCACCCCTAAAAGACTAAGGATTCTGTCCTCCTTGAAGGATACAGGCTTGGGTTTACCCCATCGAATGCAGTCTTTTATGCGTCCGAATGACCGACTGGGACTCGAAGTCACTTTCATTCATTCTTATGAACTGATTCCGAGTCATATATTGGGACTTTCTCTTCTAAAAGCCAATCCCAAGAGGAAAAATCTTTAGAAGTTGAAAGCACCCCATCTCCAGACGTACTTCCTGAAGATTAGTTTTCCACGGACTTTGAGAACGTCCTCTCACTTCAACTTATAGGAATTCACATGTTTACTTCTGATTTCATCCAAGTAGAAGGCACTCGGATTGGTTACTGTAGCTATGAATCTTAGGGGATTTCAAAACAACCTCCTCTTTATAGGGACAATTGATCATGAAAACGAATTCCCTGACGAGACACTCTCTACATGAGTAATTCGATAATACACTGATCACCCTATAATTACATAGTTGTTCTTGATTTCCTTGGAAGGAAGATAGCTGCCAAAGGGAGTTCTCCTTCGAAATATAAGAATTCAGTAAAGTACCTTATACATTGAAATGTCCCCTAAAATGGTTGTTTGAGACGGATTCTCATAATGGAAAGCACGTGGTGAAAACATCACCAACTTATAAATATATGCTTTCTAACTTATCTAAAGGGGGTTTTGTCTTATTTGGAATGCCAACAGGAATGGCGACGTTGGTCTTTGGGATTTGTATGAAAGTGACACACGTCTCTTGATCTGTGTCGCTCAAGTTCCAAAGCAACGTTTCGCAGAACAGTTTTTATGTTTTGAAATGGTTTTGTCTCTTTCTCTGGAAGTAACTTAGCCGTGTTGAAGAACACGCATCCTGCAAGATATTATTCAGAACCACGTGTCACTCAAGATTTGCTTAGCACTTGAAGGCCCCCCTCTAAACGTTTGGCCAGGCGACACTTGTCCTATTGGGAATTGGAAAATCTCTATAAATACCAGAACCCATCCATCATTGAAGATGATCGGAGACATCTGATCAGAGGTCTGAATTAGAAACCAGAAAACTCTAAAACTCTGAAACAACAGTGAGAAAACAGGCTGAAAGAGAAAGAGAAAGAGAGTAGTCTTTAACCTGTGAGGTTTTACTGCTTTATGATTGCATTCCAACCACCTTCTTCAGTTATTGCAACATTCCCTTCCCTCTATCCCCCTCTCTTCGTCTTCTCAACAGGTCAAAGTTGACAAGGAACGCTCTTGACAGAACAGCTGCACGACGGTTTAGGCTGCTTGAGACAGACTTCCCTACATTTTCTCTGGGTAGATGATTGTATTGGTCTAAACGTATTAGTTGTCATTCTATTCTAATATATTTAGTCTTTTACAAATCCGTCATTACCATTTTTGGTGACTTTACTAGGGATTCTGTTTTTGTTTCCTTTCATCTCCAACATGTCTGTTGTTTTCATCTTATCCATACTTCATGGATCCTTCCATTTCCAACACTACTCTTCCTATGGAAGATGTCACGGAGTAAAATCCTCCTCAGGATCCTGTTCCTCCTCAAAACCCTGAAGAGGTGGCTAAATCTCTTAGGGCAACCATCGCAGCTCTACAAGCTCAACTAGATGCTTTTCCTAGTAAACCAGTTCCCAATCCCTCAGCAAATCCATCCATCAAAACCTCTCCTGCAACAAACTCTCCTCCACGCATTCCCATACCTCCATCTGCACCCAAACCAAGCTTTGTCACAATTGCAGATAACCAAGCCCTTTTACAAAAATCCCAGTCCAGAGATACGGACTGGATTAGCAGTGACTTTTGTCCTCCGTATACGGAGGCTCTCCTTAGCTTGCCTTACCCCAAGGACTATGAAACTCCCATCTCTCCACAGTTCTCAGGACAGAACGGGAATGTCCGGGAGCATGTTAGTCGCTTCATAGAAGGATTGAGAGCTTATGCTGGTAACAAGGAACTCCGTCTGAGAGAGTTCTCAAAGTCACTCTCTGAGAGGGCTTATACCTGGTACAGCAGGTTAGAGCCCGGCTCTAAGCATGCCTGGGAAGATATGGTGTCGTTATTCCACCCAAAATTCTTAATCACGGAAGAGAAGCTCACCGTCATTGATCTCAGCCGGGAATCTCATCCCTCTGAAAATCCTGGAGGCTATCGGTGTTTCCAGCAAATGCATCATCCCCAGCCAGATCCAGATTCTGGGTTTTGACACCCAGTGGCAGCAGACCATGGGTTACATCTCTCTCAATCTCCGTGTGGGTTCCTTCAGATTCCCTACCACCTTCTATGTCAGTGATGACAGGGCGGCATTTCAAGTGTTGTTGGGAAGGCCATGGATACATCGGGCGAAGGTGGTACCTTCCACCTACCATCAGTGTTTGAAGGGGATCTGGAATGGGAAGCTTGTCAGGGTGGTAGCAGAACCCTTCCCTTTGGATGAATCAGAGACCCACTATGCCGAGGCAAACCATTATGATGGGTTTGCTCCGGAGGGGGAATGCCGCATTGCTAAGACTCAAGGAACTCTTCTACCCCTGTGGACTACCTTGGAACCAACTGCACGCCCAACACCTCCTTCTTCAGTTCCTTCCTCATCAACACCATCTTCAGCACCATCTCCTTTGGAAGGCCCTCGACCTTCAAAGGCGCGTTGTATAAGGGTAGATGGGAGACACGTTTGCCGCTTATAGCAATCACAAGGGGCTCCATCCGCTGACGTCTTACAGTACGCCCCTGATGAAGAAATGCCAGAAGCTCCCGAATCCAAAATTGAACCAGCCCCGAAACACTTGCAAGATGGTGTTCAGGCTGTTCAGGAAGAGTTGACTACAGTTGACCTTAGAGAGGATCCAACTATCAACAAATCAGTGCAGATCTCTTCCTCCCTCGAGCTAGATCACGAGAAGGCCTTCTTAGCATTGCCCTCTCAGTACAAAGATGTCTTTGCATGGAGCTATGAAGACATGCCAGGTCTTGATCCTGCACTGGTGACTCATAGGCTTCACATCTCCCCTGAAATGCATCATGTCAAGCAAGCATTAAGAACCTTTAGGCCAGACATAGAGTTGCAAATCAAGGCTGAAGTCGAGAAGCTTTTGCAAGCGGGCTTCATCAAGCCTATCCAACATCCTTCTTGGTTGTCTAATATAGTCCCTGTAAGGAAGAAAAATGGGCAAATTAGATGTTGTGTAGACTTCAAAGATCTTAATAAATCATGTCCAAATGACGATTTTCCTTTCCTAAGATGGATATACTGATAGACACAGCCGCGGGGAATGAGATGTTTTCCTTCATGGACAGATTTTCGGGGTACAACCAGATCCTTCTGGATCCAAGGGATGCTGAAAAGATCGCTTTCAGAACTCCTTTGGGAAACTTCTATTATACAGTCACGCATTTTGGTCTTAAGAAAGCCGGAGCAACTTACCAAAGGATCATGACTGCTATATTCCGTGGCACGGTGCATAGGGAAGTTGAAGACTACGTGGATGATCTGGTCATCAAGTCAGCCAAGAAGGAAGATCATCCTGTCATTCTGGAGAGAGTATTTCAGAGATCCCGGATATATAAACTCAAGATGAATCTCTCGAAGTGTGCCTTCGGGGGTTCCTCTGAGAAGTTCATTGGGTTTATAGTCCATATGCATGGGATAGACTTAGACCCCACGAAGGCTAAGGCTATCATCGACTTGACTCCCCCCACGACTCAAAAGGAGCTGAAGTCCTTCCTTGGACGGGTATCATACATCCGGAGGTTCATACCCGGACTTTCTGCCCACCTGGTTCCCCTCATGCCACTTATAAAGAAGAATGCCTCTTTTGACTGGAAGGAAAAACAACAGCAAGCATTTGAGACCGTCAAACGAGTGCTCGCCCATCCTCATACAATGATGGCTCCAATTCGAGGGAAGTCTCTCTAGTTGTACATAGCCTTCACTGATCGGGCTATAGGAGGTCTGCTTGCTCAGGAAGATGAGCAAGGCTTCGAGAGACCTGTCTATTACATCAGTAGACTTCTGCAGGGGGTTGAGATCAGATACTCCATGATAGACAAGTCTTGTCTTGCCCTAGTACACATGCTGAATAAGTTGAAGCACTATTTACATTCACATGTTATCCACCTGGTGACCAGGAGCGACCATGTTAAGTATCTCCTCACTCAACCCATTCTTTATTGAAGACATATCAAATGGCTACTCTAGCTAGCCCAATTTGAGATTGTGTGGGAGACACCGGGAGCCATCAAGGGGCAGGCAGTTGCTGATCTGCTGGCTGCCTTCTCCACTCGCGAAGAAGATGATGAAATTATTAATGAGGTATCTGTGG
Organism: Pachysandra terminalis; assembly: GCA_031762675.1. NCBI lineage: Eukaryota > Viridiplantae > Streptophyta > Magnoliopsida > Buxales > Buxaceae > Pachysandra > Pachysandra terminalis. The sequence continues at coordinate 4,840,866 of JAUPMG010000005.1, forward strand.
TTTCTGAAGAGGAATGACAGATGAAGTTCGACGGATCATCCAACTCTCAGGGTGGCGGAGCAGTGATTGAGTTGATTGCCCCCAATGGAGAGCAGTTCTCCTTCTCCTTCAAGCTAGATTTTCCTCGCACAAAGGAGGTTGTTTGAAATCCAGTTCAATGTTCAATCGTCACTATGAAGAGGAGGTTGTTTTGAAATCCTCCAAGGTTCATAGCTACAGTAACCAATCCGAGTACCTTCTACTTGGATGAAATGAGAAGTAAACATGTGAATTCCTATAAGGTGAAGTGAGAGGACGTTCTTAAAGTCCGTGGGAAACCAATCTTCAGGAAGTACGTATGGAGAAGGCGTGCTTTCACCTTCTAAAGCCTTTTCCTCTGGGGATTTGCTTCTAGAAGTGAAAGTTTCAAGATATGACTCGGAATCAGTTCATAAGAATGAATGAAAGTGACTTCGAGTCTCAATCGGTAATTCGGATGCATAAAAGACTGCATTCGAAGGGGTAAACTCAAGTCTGTGTCCTTCAAGGAGGACAAAATCCTTAGTCTTTTGGGGGTGACAAGCCCTTTGACGAATTGACCATCTCAAGGTGGTTAGCCTGGAATTTCCCCTATGAGGAAGGAATATTCTTCCTTCGAATTCGCTTATGACGAGAGGGAACATACATCCTTCGAGTTCATCATCTGGAGGTGGTTAGCCTGGAAAGACTCCCTTCGGATTTGTCCATCAAAATTGTCTCTTGGATCCATTCTTAGAGGTTGTCCCTCGGATTTGTCCATCCAGGTTTCCTTAAGGAGAAGGTACCTGCCTCGTGATCTTTCAAGATAAAGCATAAAAAGTGGTCGTTCGAAGTCTATGGATGTGATCCAAGAATGACTCCTGAGTTAGAAGGTATAGGAAGTTCCCTTGAGAATCTTTCCTGGAGTGAAAATTACCTTTAAACGTAAAGGCATGTAATAAAATCACTCGAAGTCATTTCTAGAGAGCAAATGGATGTGACTTCGAGGCACTATTGAGGTCTGACCATTTGAGGAGTTTTATTAGGTGTCGCTTGCCCCTAAATATGTCCTTCGAGCAGAATAAGGTCCGTCGAGGGAAGAGTAAGATTACCATTCCCTCAGGTGCCAAGAAGGCAGTAGGTCGTGGGAACATAAGTCCTTTGTCGCTTGAATATTTCGAAAGGGAGGAAATAGCATGTTTATTGGGTTTGGAACACGTAGCGTTCCCTCACAAGCTGGAATTAAAAAAGGTTGCTTCTTCAAGAAGTTATTGCTTTTTTGGTGATAAGAACGGTCAGATATCTCATAACCGTTTCAAATATCATCTTTCCACCAAACGGTCCAATCAACGTACGCAGCTACCGACAGCTGGCACATGAAAGAAACGGTTGTACAGCAGTTGTAGCTTTAATAAATGATTCAGTGTATACGATTATACTCAAAACTTGTACACGCGCTTATAAGAAGGCGCTATGTGTAAAGTGGGGTTTAATTAGCCCGTCTGATCACCATTAGCCCCCCGGTCTAGGTTTCTTATGCTAAAGAAAGCATGAGATCGTACCTGAAGTGACGGGCATTAAATGCGTGTTTCTCGAGGGAGTGAGTTTTAAATGCGCTCATCATGCGCTGTGAAGGAATGATTTCTTCCTTGGGATTACGCGAAACCGTCAAAAGGAGACTTTTCCGCTTTTTGCAATGAAAACTTCCATTTCTATAAATTTGAAGCTCATTGAAGAAGAAAGATTCCTGCAACTTGCGTTTTGAAACTTCCTCGTTGTACTTGTTCACAGAGATCTTCAAGCTTTCAACCTTTGCGCCTTTGATTTCGTCATTTTTCCTTATTCCTTTCTTACTGTGAAAAATGGCCAAGAAATGTACTGCAAAGAAGAATGATACCAGGATAGAGGTTTCTACTGCTCCGTTCTGGAACGTGGTCAGGGATCCGCCAACGCCGGAGGCAGTGTAGAGTGGATAGCAGTCGCTCTACCCTTTTGAAGAGAAGACTTGGCTCAATACGTCCTTTCCACACCTGAGCCAGGCACTAGCCTTTAGGGCTGAGAGGGATCCACAACAAGAGCTGCTTGCTCTACGGCTTCACCGTGATCCTCCCTTTTGGCAGTAGTACTGCTAGAAGCCATTGACGGGGGAGCGGGAGGGCTCCTGCTCACCCCAGGGATTTCCCTCTCTCTTTCCACCTCCAAGGGGGCCTTGCCAAGATTTCGCTGTGGTGGCAAGACCGGAGGAATTACAAGAGGTACTCTACCCCCGACTCTTCCCCCTTCTGCAACAGCTGTAAACAGCAATAAACAGGCCAAGGAAAGCTCTCTAACAATCAAAGCATTCACGGGGAAGAAGGATACTCACCAGAAGAAGAGCCCTAGAAGAGCGGGGGAGGTACCCGAGAGTCTCCCCTCGGCAGGGGTACTCTGCCAGTCCTAGATGCAGCTCCCTCCGAAGAGATCCCAGCTGGCACCCTTGAAAACTGACCTCCAGCTCCTTGTGGAGGAGATGGAGCAGAGGATTCGCTGATCTCCAATCCCTCCTCTACTCCCCCGGCTGTTGTCTATTACGCAGTCAAGCAGAAGAAGTCAGAAATGTTCATATAAGAAGCAAGTTGAAACAAAAATTAACAATTTTTACCTTCAGAGTTCTGGTGGCAGTAGTCTTCACCCTGACACTTGACTTGGGCGGAGAAGACTGTCCTTAGACCGCGCTAGGAGCCACGACTTACGCAAAGGGGATTGTCCCTGCTGGCTGGATCCCCTCAAGGATACGCTCCAGGGGGATGTTTGTGACCGGAGCTGCCACCGATGCCCTAGGCGGGAGTCTAAGCACCCTCGCGCTGCTTCCCTCCTTGGAAGAAGATTCCCAATTGGGACATGGTCCTCATCCTCTTCCTCATCCACCTCCTTAGCAGACCCCTCCTCAGTTTGAGCGAGGGGAGACTTTTTCAGAAGTTGTTGTAGAAGCTTCATAGACTGCAGGAGCACTTCCCTCTTGCCTCCATTCATAGACATCATGAATCACAAGGTGACCAGGAGTCTCGTGAAGTATGGGGTGTCCATCCCCAGTCTGGAAGGAATGGTTTTTGTTGTTCCTCCGCAGTCTCTGCTCCTTAGGCCCTCCAAGATCTGCCTTCGACGGCACAAACTCGCTTCTGCAAAAGTCATCCAAGGTGACCAAACTCTTATGCCAATAGTCTGACCACCAAGGAGTCAGTCTTCCTCGCCTATCAGGTGCGACAAGGGTGGCTTTGAAGCAGTTGCCCATGCCGACATAGCCGCTCGTCCGAAGGAACCTCACCCCAGCGAACTCCGCGACCTCTAATAGCCAGCGTAAACTCCACGTCACGAGGAGGGGCGATCTGATCAAACCCGAACTGCCAAAGGACACGTTGCGGGTTGTAGACCGGGAAGCTGGTCACATACTCCCTGACCAGGCTGATCAGGTACCCCCCCCCCCTTCTCCT
>JAUPMG010000005.1:4853820-4866003 GCA_031762675.1 Pachysandra terminalis
AAACTGAAACAGAACCAAAAGGATCACAAACAGATCAACTAAGATATGAACAGATAAAGAGAAGGATCAAATCAATCCTACCTTCGTGCCTCCATCGAACGGATTCGGCCGACACAACCTCGCATAAATGTGAGAGGAAATCGTGAGGGAGAGAGAGAAAGAGCAAGTCAAAAGGGAGAGAGGAAATCGTGAGGGAGAGTGAGGCAGCGAGAGAAAATCGGGAGGGATACCTGTAAACGGCTGGATTGAGAGGGGAAATCGTGAGGGAAGAGAGAGCTGTGAGGGCGGGAGAGGGGAATTCGAGAGGGAGAGGGAAAATCGCGGGTTAATACCTACTCTTTTCTCGGCGGTATTGATAGACCGCCGACTATACTTACACCTTTCTCGGCGGTCTCCCAAAGATCGCCGACAATACGTACTCCTTTATCAGCAGTCCTATCAAGACCACCGACAATGCTCACTCCTTTATCGGCGGTCCACTAAAAACCACCGTTAATAGTTATCTTTCTCAGCGGTCTAAGAAGACCGCCGAAGTAACTATATATAACGGCGGTCTTTCTATGATCGTCGTTAAATACTGCCGTTAAAGATCTCTTTTTTTGTAGTGTATGGTCAATCTGAACCCACCCATTTAATAAGCAGACCACTCGAGTTCGAACAGGGTTGACGGGTTTATGTCATAAACTTGTCAACCCAAACCATTTATTGTTCTTATAGGTTTGACTCGAGTCAATATATAGTCGACTCGAATCCATCCATTTAATAAATGTAAAACCACCAACTCAACCCAACATATTTGTTGTTTGGCTGTGTTTGGATCAGATAATTATATGGGCAACTCAATCCATCCATTTAATAAACAGGCCACTCCAGTTCGAGCCGACAGGTTTATAAAGTAAACCTGTCAACCGAACTCATCCTATTTATTATTCGGATGGAATCGGGTTGACCTCGATTAAGAAGATTAATTTTTTTATTTTATTTTTTTAAAAAAGTTAATCTTCAGCCAAGAAATTATTTCTAATAACTCATCCTATTTATTATATCGAGTTGGATAACGAGTCTGGTCATATTGTCTGGTCATATTCTGCCAATTCTAATTACAAATTAAATTTCAATATTAGAATAAATTATCCGTTTAACCCGTCCCATTGCCATCTCTAAATAGGCCACCATTTAGCATATACTTGTCAGAGGCCAAGTTGTTAGTGTTTAATAACTCCTATATGTATGCTCCGACCATCTCCACGAGTGTTTGGTCTATATATCGAATCAAGTTTTCTACTATCTGATAGAAGCCGACAATTCCGTTGTTGTATTGGCCCTTGTACCGATATTTCCATCAAAACCAACCACTCAGCTTCCTTTGTCATCTTGTACAACTCCTCCAATACGGGCTTTCTGATCAGAACTATCTGTGTTGAGTTTGACCCATCAGTGTCTTGGTTTCATTTCTTTGCTCAGTTACTCTTCTCAATGTGTTCTTTGTATATATCCATTGTAAACCATTTGTTGGATACCCAGCTCAATAAGGAAAAATTCAAGTCTATTTAATGCTTCCAACTACTTAATTCTCTCTCGCTATAAATGTGTTTAGTTTTGTCCAACTCGATTCGGGCTCGCAAACCTTGATTTGGCTCAAGCTCGCTAATAATTTTTAGTTTGAAGATCAACTTAATAAAAGTTGATTCGGTCTAATGATATTATGTCCGAACCCTCTTAATTACAATCTACAAAGTCCATCAATTGAGCATATAAGAACATTAAAAAAGAACTTAATTTATATTCATAATTCAAAGATTTAACTCAATTTAATAAATATTATAAATTTATAAATATATTTATAATAAAGTAACTAGTTAACCAAAGCCAAACCCACCCAGGCTTATTAAGTAAGTAACTTCTTTTCAAGTCTACGGTTTGTTGACAGCTTATGGTGCTCCAAACAATGTATCAGTTTATTAGTTATCTATTAAAAAGATTAAAAAAACAAATTAATAATTTAATTAAATTAGATATTTTAAGTCTTTTGAAGTTGGCAGCTAATTAGACAGGTAAGATCTCTAAGCTCACATTCTGACTTCTTGGGAGCTAATGTATCAAGTTCTCAAAGATGATTTCTGTTACTGTATTTATCTTTTAAGTTAATATATTGCATTCTTTTAATCTAAAAAATAAAAAATAAAAATAATTGCAGATTCTATTTCTAGTTAGTTCTAATTTATGGAAGCATATAATCTGAAACATAATAGCTATAATATCAGGAATCGTGTGCATCCACATGCATGGCATGCATCCAGATTCGAGAATGCATGGCACATATGCACGGTGACCAACACTCCAGCCAATGCTATGGCAAGCCACTCACTCCAGATAACATTATGTTATTATTAAGTGATCACGTAAGGAGCATGCGAACTGCAGTTAGACGCGAGCGTGCATCCGCACATGCTCCAGCTTATGGAGGAGTCGAACCAAAGACCATGATCAATTGGACATGGAACTAGTATTTAATGTCCACCAACTTGACCGGCCACCTATTGTTCCCGTACTTTACGTATCATCCATAAAAACATTTTGTCTAGAAAAATACCGCCACAACAGGTGGCCAATCGGACGAAAATATCGTATAGCATTTCAACTCTATTTTTCCCTCCGTTTTTCAGTTTTCCCGCGATGACGTGAACGGAAGAAATACGAAATATTTTATCACGAGGCAAGAGGAAAAAGTAAAAAGGAAGAGGAAAGATTTACTATTATTTTTGATATTCCTCTGCCAGAAACTAAGAGACACAACCAACTCGGCCAAAAACAGGAATGCAAATTCAAATCTAGCATTTTTTTTTCTTTTTTCTTTTTTGGGTACTGAACTCTACTAGCTAGTTCTCTCTAGATTCAAAGCTTTGTTTTGTCTTCGTTTGGTCCCTACTCAAAATTAAAGGAAATTGACTTCCTTTTTCTTTTTCTTTTCTTTTTTTCTTATTTCCAGTGGGGATTGAGAGTAAAGAGGCGTACGAGATCCGGAAACAGGGATTTGGTACTATCTGATACGTCGAGTTCTTCTCTCAGGTCTCCCTATCGCTCGGCTTTTTCTTTTCTTCATTTCCTTTTTTGGCATTCACCATAGCTAGTAGTAGCTCTGAGAAATCTGGAACGTATTCCCGATTATCTTTTGCCGTTTCATGTCTCTCTCCGGTCTGATAATAGTAATTTTTTTATAGCCAGAGAGCTCGTCGTCTTCTCACTTTCCGAGCTCGAGTAAATCCGGTCGAGTACATTGACTGGCGTGTCTGAACTCGATACCAAATCAATCGCCGATTCGTAGCCGTCCATCGCTATCTGCTCCATCGCATCGCAGCAATCGAACAGGTTCTCCTGCATTAATTACAGAAACATATTAAGAACTAAGAAATTGAAAAAGAAAAATGTGGATTGAAGAACGAGAAATCTTTTTTTGTTTTGTTTCTTACTTTATTTACATATACACAAGAGGAAATCGCTTTCCGATAACAAGGAAATTGCAAGGGAAACAGTTCATGAGAAGCAGAGAGAAGCGCCGATGCTGCGATTACCGACGGCTTAAACTCCAAAAGCTTGATTTCTACTAGCCAAAAGGATTTACAGATCAGATACTTTACAGCAAGAACACATCGATTGGGTAAACAGTTTTGTTGTGTTCATTACCGGATTGAGCTTTGAAGATGATCTCAGTAGCTCGACCTTTCAATGCTTGTCCAAGTGGCGGATCTTTCAGTTTGAAAAAAGAAAGGAAGAAACTCACAAAGGCGAAAGGCGTTATCGATCGCATTCGCCATTTGAGCACTCCGAGGATCAGCAGTTCCATTCGCTGCATCGTCCGTGTGTCGAATATGAAACCTTCCTCCCTCTGTTTCAATGTATTGAAAGATGCGTTACATTGATGCCTATTTAAAGACTAATTTACAACTAATGAAAAAGCATTTTTACCTGAAAGTCGATCGATAGCTCTGTTTTGTTCATCTTCGCCGCAAGAGATGAGCAAGCCAATGCAAGAAGCCTAAGCATCCATGGTTTTCCTTGCTGCAATATTAAGATCAGTTAGATCTTCAACCGATTGAACAAGGAACGCTTGGAAACGCACAATAGGAGAAAATCAGACAATCTCAATCAACGATTCTCTCTTTTTTAAGCTAAAACTTTCCAGAATATAGAAACGAAATCGCCTGAAACTAGTAGATGAGTTTACTTCTCACCGGCATTCCTTGTCTGCAGATGAACCGATCGAGATAATTAACAGCGAGGTACAGTACGAACGGATCGAAGTTGCAAGAGATCTGCGACTAAGGAACTAAAACAAGTTTAGAAAACAAGAAAACACTCCACTAGGTCAAAATCGAAACGAGAGATTTCGGCTCTGCTCTATATTTACCTGTAGAATCAAAGAGATTGCTTCTCGTCGAATGGAAACATCGAAATCCATGGCTTTGATGCCGCGGAAGTAATTACCGGAGGGCATGTGGTCTGATTCAACTGCGAATAGAGCTGGAATCGCATCAGATTGAATTTCTTCGAAGCTCGTTAATGGATTCTCCAAATCAAACTCCATTTTCTTCTTCCGTGCACTTCAGAACCCTTATGGAGAGAAGAAGAGAGGCATTATTCAAAGAGGGAAAGAAGCTGTAGCTTAACCTTCACTCCTCGCTGCTCTCTTATCTATAGGCCACTGTCCTGCACTTCTCATCAATTCTCTCGTTTTTTTTCTCTCTTAATTTTTTTATTGAGAAGGAAAATCTTATTAGTTAAGAATTAAAACGTTTTTCCATATTTCTTTTTTTTTTTTTTTTAAAGTAGATAGATGTCTTCGTCAACTGGACGGGCACGAGAAAATATACGGGCAATTTCTCGGAAGATTGTCGTCTCGAGAGAAAATAAATTCTTTTTAAGAATAGAAATAATCAAATAATCTTTGTTTTTTATTTCGATAAAAGGAAATAATTATTGTTTTTAGTATACCTAGTTATTCCGTTATATCATGGACAAAGCTTTGGAACGTGAGATGAAAATAGTAGGATTCTCTTATAATTATAATTGTCAAAATCTCACGATACTTTACTTGTCAAATATCGTCAATAATAAAATCGTCGCGTCTTTTTTATTGTTTAAAACACTTGTACATCTCTTCCAACGGTTTTGTTATATACCAATCCAGCGTGTTTGATGCTCGCCAACCAACGGAAGTTTAGATGGTTAAGTGGACGCGTGGCGTGCATTCAAACCCTTAACCCAAACCAACTACAAACCTTACTGACTTGGGGCTTTCGGGTAATAACTTGATATAAATTAGGGGTGCAATTTGGGTCGATCAAACCCTAATCTAAATCTATCTAATCCAATTTTGGACTGATTTGGGTCAAGTTTTATATCACTTTGAGTCGGTTTTGGATAGAAAAAAGCCAACTTGAACTAATTCGATCTAGTTTTGGATTAGGGTTCGAGTAATCGAACTCAACTTAAAAACCAAGTCGCATTAACCAGATTAATAATATAAATATATTAAAAGTACGTAAATTTTAGAATGTAGGGGTTTATAAAAACCCTATTAAAGTTTTGCTATTTGTAAATTAAGCCATTGTTAAAAATGCTTACACATTATTTAAGTTGGTTTAAGTCCAAATATGTGACTCAAGCTATGATTGTGCTTACAACCCAAATTAACCCGATCCAAATCAACCTGAAATTATAGTTTAGATTGGGTTTAGGGTTCATAAAATAAAATTGGTTTGGTGTTTTTGGGTTTCATAATTTGGTATCCAAATCGAATTGGATTGGGTTTGGATTGACTCTCAGGAGGTAGTTTGGGATTGCTCTAAGGCAACTCGACCCAAACCGAATCGAATTGACCTTCACATATATTTTGTCAAATGTGCAATTGTCATGAACAGAACCCAAGCCAACCATAGTTATGTGAGACGTTTTAACCCTACCTAAACCTAGATAAATTTACAAAGTTAATTTGGGGTTATGTCAAGTTGTGCTGGGTCTAGAAGTGACACGTTAAGAATCTGTTTGGTCAGGTTTAGGTAGGATTTGAGTTTGATATTTTAAACGGCGTATTGAGAGGGCAAGGTGTGTCGTTATGAGTTATGAGGACTCTTTCAAGGAAAAACTTTCAAGGCAAGATGTGGCCTTATGAGAAATCTCTTGGGTTTGTTAAATAATTTATTAATTCTTTTTTAAAAATTAAATAAAATTTATATTTATATTTAAATAATTAATTAATTAAATTTTAATAATTAATAATTATAATATTAATTAGTTAATCTAATCAAAATTAAACAAAATTTAATTTTTAAATTTTAAATTTTTAAATGTCCACTTCTACTAGACATTCATTTTATTTTATGAATTGTGTGTAATTTGTGTTAGATGCAAATATTCTATCCAAATTTAAATAAATCTAATTTTTTTTAAATGAAATTGTTATCATGATAATCAATTAATATTAATATAATTAAAATAAATACCTTTGTATATACATTAGTGTAATAAATATCAAATATCCGACAAATACCGATTAAGAATCGGTAATTTGTAAATTTGGCTCTACGATTAAGGGTGACAACGCTGGATCTGAAACTGACAAGACTCAAAACCATCCCATATAATAGATTTTGATTATGAAAATTGCTAGACCTGACCCAGACACGACCCATTGACACCTCTCTACCCTTAAGATTAAGGGGTAGACTCCTCTAGCAAAGAGGTGAGAGAGGATCACATGGGGAGGTATCCTTTCTCCTCCCAAGGACATAAAGCTCATCCAAAATAACAAAAATAAGGACTTTATATGAAGCACTTTTTTTTTCTCTTTTTCTTTTTTAATTCTTTTCTTTTACCAAGCATATACAGGAGGTGACCTTTTAATCTGTCTTTTGTAGATTTGCTACTTGTTCACACTCCATGCCTCTCTACTTTAAGTCTGCTGCACTGCACTCTGTACAAGTTATTTGTATAATACCCTCTGTTTTTTCCTTTTTCTAAGACCTAATTGATAAGGAATTAATTAGAGTTAAACCCGAATTCATAGAGGTTTGAAGCAATAGCTGGGTCAGTTTTACATGTTAGAACTAACGTGTGTTTATTGGCATAGTTGGCAAACAACTCACATTCTCAAACCAAAGGCCTAAATTAGCATTGTCTAAAATGTTTTTATGCTCATTTTAATTGACTGCTAAAATCATGTGAATATCCTTAGATTTACTTGTTTAATCAGTTTCTATTTCTTTGTGCAAGATTCTCTCTAAAGAATATTTACAACCAGTGGGTAAATATTTTAGAGACCGAATTTAGAAACTTGCTGTGTGGGGAAGATACGCACGAGAGTACAGCTACCTTTAGAGAGATTAAATCTAAATCTCAGAAGATCTTGTTGAAGAGATTACTTCTAATCTCAAAAGATCCCGTTGGGGAGATTCTCTAGAGAATTGTTTACAATTCATGTGGAAACATCATAGAGTCTAACTATAGAAGAACACTGGTTGAATAAGTAACTATTGAAATGGTTACAGCTGGAGATAATAGACAATCCTTGAAGATCTCCAGATCTGAACCAATTACTGTTATGAAGGAAATATTCTAAAAGAAACTTGAATTAAGCAAAAAGATCAACCAATTAAGGGTTATGATGTGTAATTACCAAGGGTGATTAATCATCTGTTCTGGAATGTTCATTCGAAGATTCGGCATCAAGATCTTACAGATGTGCTTGCTATTTAGAAGAGATTTTATACATATTTCAAATCTCACGTTTCCAGATCTGTTGCAATAAAGGTGTTACAATAGTTTGTTGCAACTGACAGTGATCCGAAATTCTGAACAAGATTTTCTACTGTCTATATAAGCACACATCAGACTGTTTGAAGAACAACTCTCCAAGAGGTAAAAGAGAATGATATTATTATTTGTCTGACAGTTCTTCGGGAGAAGAACGGTGAGCCTTCGGGAGAAGGTGACTGCATATTAAAGGGAATTCAACCATGCAGATTTAAGTCGAGGGGAGCTTGCTGATCAAGCATGTAGAGTTGATTATACATAATGGCGACAATGTCTAAAGAGGGAGTCTTTATCTTGTATAAGACCAATTGGTGTATGTAATCGTTTTCTCTATAGTGGATTCTTTATCATCTGAACGTGGTGCCGAGGAGTAGGTGTATACTGAACCTCGTTAAAATTGTCTGTGTCAACATCTTGATTATCTTAGGTGATTTTGCATGTCTATTTTACTTGAATTTTGGTAAATAACATCCTCATATCTAACACTGGCCTTGCTTTATCGTGGTCAATTTGGCTTCATAGTAATAGACTAAAACACTGACAAGGTTTTGTAGAGAGGTTGAGGATATTATTACCCTCACACCCACATATACCCCACATCAATGAGATTAAGGGTACCCTTTCCAAAGACAAAGGTACAGACACCACTAACCTTCAATGATATCAAATGTCGCTATATATATACACACATAAAATAAGGGATAGCATATTTTTCTTCCCATTTTCCCTCCTCCTTTCCCTCTCTCTCTCTCTCTCTCTCTCTCTCTCTCTCTCTCTCATATGAGAGAACTAAGTTACTAACTTATTAGAGGTGGAGCATCAGAGAAGGAAAGTAGAATATTGTAAGATATTGCATTATTATTGTTTACATGAGATTAAAAAACGATTAGAGAAAAAAAAATGAGTATTAAATTACAATACCGTTGTAACTTATAATCAAATTTATTATACAAAACATTAGATGAGATATTTAAAAATAAACAATAAAAATTTAATAAGATTAAATGGGTTAAACAAGTTCAAGCCGGTTGATTGCGGGTTTGATTATTTCAACCCATTTATTAAACTAACAGATTTGGGTTGAATCCTAAACCGTTAATACCCCTACCAACCCGACCCAAACCCGCCCAATTTTCACCTCTTAACTACCAGAGACACCCTAGAAATTAAGGGTAGATATATTTTTCCCAATATAAACATGTTGGGTTGGTTTAAATGTTGGAAGGGGTCGTAGCTAATTATAAACCTGTCAAGGGGTTGTCATCCACAAACAAGACTACTATGGACATGCCTTTGTAAGCTTCAAGGGAACGTGTTTTAATATCTTTCTGTCCTCACAATTGGGCGTCCTTTTGCTTAATAATACATAAAATGATAAAATTGTGCGCGGGACCATATATCGATCTCAATTGTCCAGAGGAAGGGACATTCTCATTGAGTATCAACATATATTCACTTAAACTAACCGTAAATGTTGGTGATGATGAAATGTTCGTTCATACATTGATGCATGGATACACAACCACACCATTCATGCATGCATTCGGGGGTGAGGATGGTGAATTCATGGAAGATACAAAGGGTTTCAAACCAACCCCCCCTAAAAAAAAATACCCTTATTTACTAAGGGTGATTTCCTATATGACTAATGAGTGACCCACATAGTAGGGAGACAATTAGGAGGGGAAAAATGTGTCAACTAGTTTTAGTAAAGAAGACATACCATAGTGTAAAGTATCAGCCGATCCCAAAGTCGGGCTAGTCGATATAACGTAGGATCGGTTCAGGACAAGCAACGATCTCAAGCTGATTCCTAAATTTTTTTAAATTTCTTTTGACTCGAATCGAAACCGAGTTTGATCGTCTGGAAAATCGAATCAGACCATCCGATCCAAATGATCTGACTTAGTCTCAGACAATCTAATATGGATCGTCCCAAATCTCTTGAAAAAGAAGAAGAAGAAGAAGAAGAAATAAAAAATAATAATTTAGGACATGTTTTGGATCAGCTTATCCTGAATTGGATCGTGGATCCAACTCGGTATTTGACGGGAACAATCCCAAATCTGATTCCCATTTTAAACACTTTGAGACAAACACAAATTACTCTCCTCGAACCTTCTAAATGGAAAGCCTCCTTCCTCCTTTTTCTTTACTTTATATTGTTGTGATCCCTTAATCAAAACCCAAATCTTCAGCCCTTTTCTTCTTCTTCAGTGTCCCCAGTCTCAACAAGTAAATGTGAAAAAAGCATTACAATGATCATTTGCTAACAAGCAATCTCTTTGTTGACCTTATTACATAACAGGCAATGGTCTAGTACTAGTCAACTTATGGTAACTGTAACATCTCCCATATAAAAATTTCTTTTTCTTTCTAAAGGAGAGAATCAATTACGATAAACATGATAATTAAATTAAATGAAAGGTTAGGATCATTCTACAAAGTTTTTCTTTTGACTATGAATAATTTCAGGTAGTTGGTGATCAGACTTTTCTGAAAGAGCATCAAAACAGAATAATCCTCACTTACCCCATGATCCTACTTTTCAATATTTAGCTTCAGTGTTACACCAGCTCAATATATATGCCAGTGAAGATTGTTCCTTTTGTTCCTAGCTTGAGTGTTACTCCACCTCAATTTGCTTTGCATTGATGTAAGAGAAAGGCTAAAGAAAAAAGAGAAAAATTCATGGAATTCCCATTCATTGGAGGTTGAATAACCTTTTACTTTTTTCCTTTCTATTGTTTTTATCTATTTTTATATCAAATATTTTACTGAGTTTAGCAAAGAGTAATAATGGCAGGCAGGTTGGTGTTCCACTTTTAGCCAATTCATCAGAGCAAATAGTAGTCTCCGACATATGCTTGGATCATGATGATATATGTGTGTGTGAGAGAGAGCATTGATGTGGTCACATGATTGAGTGCATGCTTTCACGCCTTTCTCCCATGCAGATAGCACCATCATTATGTATATATAGTGTAGACAATGTGGGCCTTCTCCTGCCTTGGTCCAATATCACAGACCTACATCCATTATGCCAGTGCACCAGAGTCTGAAATCTGAATAGAAAAAATAGTGTATCCTTCCAAGGAAAAAGAATTCTTAAGATGAATGGATGAGAATCATTTACATTTCACTTTCCAAGAGAGTAAATCATAGGAATGTCGTAATATTTTTCTGTATTTGGCTAATGAGGAAGCTAATAATAGAGCTTCAAGTTCTAAATAAACAGTTTTTACAACCTCAAAACTTAGGGATTTTGAAATCTCCACAACCTAGAGAGAGAGAGAGATGGTTTTAACAGTGGCCGGCTCATTGTTCAATGCTTATAGGATAGGGATGTAGAAATGGGTCGGGTCGTACTTGCCGTCTCGCCCCGGCCCAATTTGGACCATGCCCAGGCATTGTAAGATTTATAGTGCTGTCTCGAGTCTGGGTTCATGGTCCACGGTACGGCCCAAGCACAATTTGGCACGAGGTACGATCGAGTTTTGGGCAGACTGAGCATAAGCATTGGTCCAGCCCGGTATGACACAAGAAAATAGGTCAGGCTTCGTATTTGATTTGATATGAATGCTGGTGCGGAGAAAAACTGGCTCAAAAGGGACGTTGAGAACGAAATGGATCTGGTGAGGACTGAGAAAGGGAGAAGAGCTGGAAGGTGGTGGCCCTTTTTGGGAGGATTTAAATAGAGAAATGTTTTTGGTAAAGTTGGGGACATATTGTAATTATGAGGATTTTGTATGGGCCTATTTTGGAGCCTGTGATTTTTTAATTCGGTTAGGGTAATCCCAGCAATTTAAACAAAAAATAGTAACCATCGTTTTTAATACTAGTAAGCGTGTACGTGCGTTGCACTTAAAGGTTTATCTTATAATACATGTCATATTATACTACTTTTAGAAATTGAACCAATTTCTTAAGTTTTAGTTTTTCTATAATTTTGTTTTATTGATTTTACACTTTTGTCCTTAGTAATATAAATTATGTAATAAAAAATTATCTAATTGATATGTTTTTTTAGTAAACAAAAAGATTGAATTTTTAAATATCATTTTGTTACCATTATTACCCTTACTCTTTATGTATAATTACTAAATAGTTAACTCTTATCTATTAATTATGCTATTATATTATTTATTATCTATTATATATATATCATACTACTTTTAAAAGTTGAGCCAATTTTTTAAGGTTTTGAGTTCATATATTTTTATTATACTTTATTTTACTATATTATCCTTTATAACTACAAAATTTTAAATTAAGTAATCATTATTTGAGTAATATAATATTGTTGATCAGGCGGGCTAATTTAACCCCACTTTACACGCGGCGCTTGATTACGAGCGCGTGTACGCGTTT
>JAUPMG010000005.1:4891425-4905880 GCA_031762675.1 Pachysandra terminalis
GTAATGATTTTAAAGCTTTAGTTTTTGAATTCATGCCCAATGGGAGCCTAGAGAAGTGGTTATATCCGGGAGACAGTACTCAATCAAGAACACTACAGTTTCTTCAACGACTAAACATCGCGGTCGATGTGGATTCTGCACTGGATTATCTTCATCACCAATGTGACCCACCCATCGTTCATTGCGATTTGAAGCCGAGCAACGTTCTTCTTGATAATGATCTGAATGCTCATGTAGGTGATTTTGGCATAGCAAGGTTTATTTCATCAGAACCTGCCCGTATATTGTCTATGAATCAAGGCAGCTCAATTGGGATAATAGGATCTCTCGGATATACTGCTCCAGGTAATTTATACACTTCATTCTCCTTTCTTTTTTCAAATATGGCTTGATATTGGGACTTGTCTTCATGACAATATTGCTATTATAACCAAGGTTTTAAATTTTGCCGGCATGCTGGTGAAATATCGTCATTTTCTAGTCTGGCCACATGAAATATGGGGGCGATATTCCGCCATTTCAGCGAAATTTTGTCAGGTCCCCCCTGGTGAAATCTCAGGCGAAATTGAAATTGAAAACCTTGATTATAACATTACTTTGTAAGTGCTTTTGAGTGTAGAAGTCTCCAGTAATGAAGCACTGATGTGAAGATACCCACTTCCTATTGACACAGAAAATCTAGGCAATCTTGATAAGCTGATATTGGGTTATTAACCATTCAATGAAGGGAAGATGGTTTACTATACTTCTGGCTTTAGCCTTTAGTATCTAGATTTGAAAGAACTAGCATGTTTGTTACAGCAGTTTTTCCTGGTAGAATAGTGTAATATCCTCACATTATCTACAATGAAATCTCTATGGCCAAGTTTGGATAGCAAGAAGTGCGAGAGAATGCTAGAAAATACACTTTTCTTGCATTCAGGGGACACAATGATGGAAAACTTACATTTTTTTTTCTTGCGAAATTAGTCCGAAAATGTGCCTGAGAGAAACGTTTTTTTTTTTTTTTGTCTTTTTCCTACATGGCTTTCTAAACATCTGACATAGCATAAATATGGCTTATGTTAGAAGAAAATTGAAAGTTACTGTTAGGATTCTTATGAATTTCTTGCTAACCAAATGCACCACTACATGATTTTCATTAATAAGCATGCATTTTTCTTCCTACATCATAACAGCAGGAAAGTTATTTTCACTTTCATTTACTTTGATTTCATACATATTACTTTCTCACACTACTTTCTGGCCTTTTTATATAGCATTTTTTAGTATCCAAACGGGGCCTATTAGTAGCCAGTCATCTTTGATTATGTCAAAATGGAGATGTTTCTTGCAGAGTATGGCATGGGTGGTGAAGTGACAACAAATGGTGACGTGTACAGCTATGGGATCCTCATATTAGAAATTTTTATAGGGAAATACTGATTATACTTTTAAAGATGGCTTAAACCTTCTTATCTTTGTCAGGGAGGCCTTGAGTACTGAGCAGGTGATGAAGATTTTGGGGATGAAGATGTTGGGGAGGTTGAAGAAGCACAAGAGATTAAGGAAGAAAACACTACTGGCATTGACGTCAGAGGCATGTGAAGGATAAAGTGAGAAGGTGCTTGACCTCCATTGTGACGATAGGAGTTACTTGCTCTGCAGAATCACCTAGAGAGAATAGATATGAGAAATGTTGTCAGAGAACTACATTTGATCAAGGATGTATATCTTGGAGTTGGGTTTCATGAAAAGGTGAGGAGAAGAGCATGTTCTTCATCGAATCTTTCACCACCAAAGTTTCCTGATCATGCATTTATACAATGAAGGATGAAATGGGTAGATGAAAATTTTCTCATTCATTCCTATTAATCAAACATCAAAATCAAAATTTTATGTCATAGTCATACATTTTTCTAATAAAACCACACAACTTTCAGTAAGATTAAATTTCGCTTGTCAACATTTTTCCTTTTTGGCATATTACTTTTCCAACTAACTTTCTGGCTTACTTAAGAGATAAATAAATATTAGATTGGCTTTCACCTTAATCAGAATAATCGGTTATTAGTTCCGTCACTGTTTGTGTTATATCATGCGATTAGAAATATGTCATGCTATTGCACGATCTTGTTATATAGTCTAAATTCAGTAACTGCATGACGTATTAAAATTACTAGAAGTCACATTTGACATTAATGATGTACTTTATTAGCTCCAAACGTTTGTGCAATAGCATTGGGTTGGGTGGATAATAGCAGTACATGGCTATAGTACAAGAAAGTACACTTTGGGATCTCACATCTTATGCAGCGGTTCAAAGAAATGGCCGAACTCATGCAACCTATTAGTTTTAGAATTTCTGATGAGCAGCCGAGTCACAATGGTAGTACAAGAGGAATCAATGTACGTACCTCATAATGATCTTTAAACTATTATTATTAAACTTCGGTCTCCAAGCTCCCAACTAAATATATATAGCAGACGCCATGATGATGGAATTCAAAACAAGAGATGAAGCAAATAAGCGTAGGATGGTGGTGTCACCCAGATCAAAAAAGCATTATTGAGTGCAGCGTTGATGAGCTCCAATCCGATGCCGTTTGGACTTTGGATTCACTAGTGCTGCACTCAATCATGTTCTTTGAACTTTGGGGTTCTGTGTTAACTTAAAAAAAAAAAAGAAAATTGGGGGTTCTGTTATGATCCGGCAGCTTTGACTCCTTCCTTTCTTACTGTTCTTTTCTTTTTTTCTTTTTTTATGAAGTAGGTATACCGTGCTTAAAATGGAAAGATACATCACAAAGGAGTTATCTATCATTTGATGAGTAATCTTATAATTTGATGAGTAATCTTATAGCCTCGAGATGAAATAAACCAGTCTGATCATGAGCCATGAGGAACCCAATGGCACCAATCATGGTTCATCTTTCGGGAAGTTTATTTGGAGGTGAAGCGGTTTTCCGGCGACGTATAATGGGAAAAGAAGCTATACCGAACCATCTACGGTGCAACAGAACCGACGGACGGCTATGGAGATGTGTCAGACGAGTCATGGACAATAGCAAGCTGTGTGAACTTCATTATCTGCAAGCCCGTCGTCGCGAATACAAGGAAAAAGGTTCCGGATTCATGAAGCTTCATCGGAAACCCGGACGCCACAGAACCGGAAAGATAGATTCATTTCTCCTGCTCGGGGAAGGAATATCAGCAACAATGCCGCTGCGGTGTCTTGTGAAGGGAAATTAGGGCTTGTTTCAGGATCGTTCATTCGAAGATGTTTCCTATCAAAGAACATTGGCATGCTTCCATTGGGCTCCTTGAAGGTTTGCTTTTGTTTATCAGGTTGCTTTTGTTTGAATGCAATTCATTAATTTGTTGTTTTAGGTTGTTCCTTATGGAAGAAATGTGGGTAATTTAAGAAGAAGTGTCGTCAATGTCAGAGAGGTGATGATTCTCAGAGCTTCATTCAATGTTCAAGTTGCCTAAGTGAATCCTTTTGCAATGGCCGCGTCAACGACCGGTACATTTCCCTGCTAGCTTTGGATCTTGATCTGTTTGTTTAAACGAGAATTTTTCTGTTTATTAACACCTCAACCGATTGATCATTGAACTTCATACTTAGTTGTTCTTTAATTTCATCTATTTTTCATAGAAATGGTGTCTTAATTGTAATTGCAGATATTCTCCTAGGAACTGAAATTAGATTCTAATATACTATCAAAATGAAAATCCCGGCTTCACGTGCTCAATTCGGTGGTTCTTTATCATGAATCTTAGAAACCTAGTATAATCATCACAAAATAACATGCATGCATTACTTAGCTATGGAATACAGACGTTGTGTCCTGCTATATTACAGTGAACTAATGAAATCGATGAAAAAAAAAAAAAAAAAAACAGATCAATTTGTCAATTAATCCGAGTGAACTTACATAGTCACCACAAACTATTTGCCAACAATTTTAAGTTAACTGTATGATACTATGATTATTCATTATAACCATCTACATAGAGATATAGTGAGGTTTATTATGTAATTTTGTGTGTTATGGGTAAGATAGTTATTTTGTATTTTGGGTCTCACTTGCTCATATTTGGCTGACAGATGTCACTCTCTTCTTCCTCATTCCTACACCTTCCCATTGCTATTACCTATGTTCATTCACCTTGGACTACCATCCTCTCATTATTGCCTCTTCATCATTCCCAAACCCATTACTTTGACCTCACCCTCATTTCTTCATTGGCCTTTGTAACTTGCATCACTTTCAATTCCCAAAGTTCACTCACCAAACTATTTTCGTATGCCTCCCTTATGCCTATATAAATCACCCCCTACTTTCACCAATCATGTCTCTTCTTCTACCAAAAACCTCTCCTAACCAATATACCCAAGGGTGGACTATTTTTCTCAAGAGAAAAGAGTGTAAAATCTTCCATATTGATGTGTAAGTGGTGCTCCTCATACCAGATTGTAAATTCTGTTCATCTTTTAATAAGAATTGTGTTCTTCCCTTATTTTGCTATCTCTTGGTTTGTTCTTCTTCTCCTTTGCGTATGAGTCTTGAGCTAGTGTGACTTTGTTGCATTATTTGAGAAGCAATAGTTCCAAAATTTGGATATTGTCTTTCTTCACAAAAAGATATCAAAAAAAGTTGGAATCAAGAATCTAAAGCTAATTTTCCCATTTCTTATTTTAATATCCTTTGGCAGGATTGAAACGTGACTTACAACAGGCTTTGCTTCTTAGTTCCCTGTTACCAAGTATTAAAGAATTCTTAAAATTTTGAGATTCCAAGAAGAATAGAATACAACAAAAGCTGCTCATCTGATCTGTATTCCTAAACCCAGAACATGACTTCACAACCCTTAATAATAATATAAAGGGAAACCTTAGATTCTGATTCTGCTGCAATAAGCAAGGAGCGAAGAACGCAAGCTGTCCCCATATGTCTAAAAGATTGTTTTGACTTGTATCGGATTTGAGAAAATAAGTGCCAGCCTGGGAACAGTACCGTCCCCGTATAGACTGTAAGACTTTTTAATAAAAAAAAAATTTGAGAGCTCTTTCAGTCAAACCGTTTGAGATTCCAGGATCTCCCTCAAGGTCCAATTATCTCTCATTAGCCATTCTTACCCACCTTCTTAAAAGTGACTTCATCCCTTTATCTTTTCCTTCCTCGATGATTATGATCTTGCTGTGATCTTTTGTTTTTTCTTCTTTTTTTCTTATTTGTTTGGATTCACCTTATAATGATATTTCTTTCTGTGAAACTCCATCTCGTCCGGGCTGTTTCCTTGGCTGGCTCTGTAATAACTTGTTTTCATGGATTCACCTTATAGCAGAAAGAACACTAAAGAAACTTTTGTTCTTCTTTCTCTTTCTCTTTTCTTCTTCTCATTTTTAATTGATTTGTTCTGTTCTTTAATCTTTTGTTATTTGCTATTAACTAGCAGAATCAAGTGTGTATCCTATACGATCGACTTCATAATCTTCACTCATTGTTTTTTGTTTTTTAATTCGCTTACATAGCTGTGCTTCATCCCCACCCATTTGATTTTAATCTGAATGGCATGCTTCAAAATTGGTTTCATGTAAAGAAGCTAGATTCCCTGCACAATCTCTGTAACTCTCTTTCCTAGAATTCAGTAATTCATTATTGCCCGTTGTGTTAAGCCTTAAGAAAGAAAGATAAACAGAGATGGCGAAGAAATCAAGCACACACAAGACAGCAATTTAAGTGGTTCGGCAATGGTGCCTACGTCCACAGATTCACACACAGTTCCACTATTCTCTTGAGCTCAGAAAAAAAAAAGTACTACAAGAGCAGCCATGAAAAGCATGATAAATACCCTGTAGTTAGGGCTAAACATTATAGCAAGTGAAATTACTGTTATACCCTTCGACCCCCAGAAAATTCAGGTCGGGGGCTCCTCCCCCGGCCCCCCTTTCTGGCAGGGTGTTCTGCCTCCTGCAACCCCTGCTCGACTGGCAGAGTCAATAGATAGATCATCAGTACTTCCCAAATGCCTCAATAGCATCAGTCTCCACATATAAATACCTTGGTAAGCATTCCTGTCAATTATCTGTTCCCATCTAGACAATTTACAAGAACAGTGATTAACATACGTATATACTAGATTTAACAGTTCTATTTCAGATATATAGTGGTGTGTCTTTCATGGGGTGCATTATAACTATTACAGTATTAATTGTGCAAATTTCTTAATCATATATATTCTCAAGTCCAATGCACTTATTCCATGATTTTTCTTATCTGAGCAGGTTACTTTACATTATGGGGATATTTCTTTGTTTTTCTCTACTTTGTGGCCTAATTCTGGTAATCTGGTTCTTTTATAAGATTTGTTAAAAGGAAAGCAGCCATGAATACCCCTGATCGAAATGTGATCCCAATCAAGCTTGAAGTATGTGGTCAAACATTTGGTTCCTGTAAACATGAGAAGATGGGATTTCTTTTTTCTGCAAGATAAATTTTCTGATACCCATTTGTTGTTACTATCAGGGAAAGTATACTGCGATGGTAGTTTGTTGGCTTCTCGGAAATGGTTGTGTCTTCTCATGGAACAGTATGTTGGTAATGGAAGACTATTATGTTAACTTGTTCCCGGTACGTGGTCATTTTGCAAATCTTTCATTCTTTTCGTGTTTGTGTGTGTGTTTTTTTCACTTCAAAGATAAATGCCTGGTATAATAAATACCACTTTTTAATAAGTTACTAGATGTTATTTGCGTTACTACTTTACCTTCATGAACAGTAGAGAACTTGATCCTTACACCCTCAAAGGATACACCAAGATATAAATTGCAAGAAATGGATGCTTTGATTCAACATTGATGCCAATATCCATGAAAGACAAGCATCCTTCCAATTCTAGAATATACCCCAAAACCTTTCTGCCACTCATGTGGAAGGCACCATTTGTGCTGTTTGGAAGGACACAACACATACCGACAATTAGGACAATATGATAGATATAACTATCCATTTTCAGTGCTGTCTTGCAGGATGTTTCTTTAGGGTCCAATTTACTTCAATGACATAAATGTTACTTGACATTTTGATTTAGAATCAAATTGAAGGAGTGTTTCATTTAACTAATAATTTCTTTCTTTGTGCAGCGATACCACCCTGCAAGGGTACTTACCCTTGTATATCAACCTTTCGCAGTTGGAACACTTGCAATACTAGCATACAATGAGGCAAAGATCAAATACAAGACTGAGGAACTTAGCCGGATATATACTTTTCTTCATAAGTTCTCTTCTGGTTCTAGTTGTATGTATGCCATTAGCAGCTGTTTTATAGATACATATTTCATCAACTTCGATGCACCTTATTATTGCTTCAATGCGTGATTCATTCTTTTCTTGTTTTGTATAGCTGGATTTAGCTACATCTGGGAAAGGGGGTATTGGACCTTATATAGGTATATGTGCCATCGGTGGTGCTTTTGGAGTTGCAGATGCTCATGTTCAGGGTGGAATGGTTGGAGATCTCTCCTTTATGCAACCTGAGTTTATCCAAGTAGGTGTCTGTGGTCCACATTTCTTGTTTAGCGATCCCGAAAACTGCTAAAATTCTCTAAATCGGTTTTGGACGAGTCAGATCGGACGATCCAATATGGATCATCTGTCAACCCCTAAATTTTTTTATGGTTTTTAAAAAAAGAAAAAAACTGGGCCATGTTTTGATCGGCTGATCCCAGATCTGATGCCGAGTTTAAACACTCTGATTGGTATTGAAAAAATGTACTACTCTCTCTCTTTCTCTCTCTCTCTCTCTCTCTCCACTCGTGTTGTTGCCCCACTTGGAATAATTCTCTGATAACCCAAGTTCAATAATCCATGGTACTTAGACATGAATGGTACTTCTACTCTTCTGGTAATATTCCTTTACTAGTACTGGATTATAGGGTGGGCTACTGTTGAGTGAATCGACTTGAAGAGAAAAATTATTACATTTTGAAGTCACATATTTGAACTTTCCAATATTTTCATTACTGAAGACTAGTTTGTATTGCTGTCATTTTGTACTATTATAATTGCCCACATTTGTAGAGCTGCTTTAACAATTTGTATTAATATCACCTACAGTATTATTCTTGGCCATCTCCACATTCTTTCAGCTGCTTTGCGTATTTCTTTATGCATTTATCTTTCCCAAACTGCCAATCGTGAAGTATTACCTCTCAAAGGCAGCCTTGGAAGGATCCAAAACTGTTTCTGCAGACCTAGCTGCTGGTGGCATCTACACACAACCGCACGAATTAGTATACCAATTGATTATGACATGATGCTCTTGGAAGTATGAGATTCCCTACCTTCTAATAGTTTTGGAATTTCCGCAGATTGAAGAAAATCCTAAACAATTGGAGCGTCTGAGCAACAAGCAGTTATTCATTCAGAATATTGATTATGCATTTGACATGTTTCTGATATATGTATTGACATTGTCAATTTTCCCCGGGTTCTTATCTGAAGATACGAGTTCACACAGCTTAGGTTCATGGTAAATTCTCATTAGCAACAAATATAATCAATTCAACTGGTTTAATTAACATTTAACAATGAGATATTTTGTTTCTTTGTGAAATTATCCATTTTTATTTATTTAGTGATTTATTTATTTATTTTAATATTCCCCTTTGTAATTTGTAAAAGTTGCGTACCCCATACTGATAAAACTTTGCAACTCCTAGAACTCCCTATTTGGGTATTGGAAAATGTTCTATTTCATCAATAGCATTCTTGATTCTCAGGCTTTGGTATTTAAAAACATCAAGGAACTTATTGACATACCATTCCACAATGTAGCTACTTGACCTGGCAGAGATCCAGAACATCTTTCATGAGGGAACTATGATTTTCATAAATGAAATCAACACCTGAATTCCAGAACACAGGTTTTGTTCAACTTGATGGCTTGACCTAGTGATATTTTCTTGAGCTCATACAGAAGAACTAATCTTTTTATTTTACTCACCTATATAAGAAATTACTTGAGAAGCTCAATCAGAACATCAATGGAGTCATAGTTTTAATGCAGATAGTTGGTCTGCTTTCAGAACATTATTCAGCTTAATTTGCTTGTATAAAGGATATTCCTTCTCTTTTCAATATCTGATTTGTGGTTTCCTTAGGTATGCACTTGTTCTGATCGCAATGTATAATGTGTGGGATCTGATTGGAAGATACATCCCGCTCGTGAAAAGCCTGAAGTTGGAATCCAGAAAGGGCCTTATGCTGGCAATTCTTTCTCGTTTTCTACTTATTCCAGCTTTCTATTTCACGGCCAAATTTGGTGAGCAGGGCTGGATGATAATGCTGACATCCTCTTTGGGGTTAACCAATGGTTATCTCACTGTCTGTGTACTTTACTGCGGCACCAAAAGGTTACAAGGATAGTTATTTACATGTTACTTGGAAGTGCAAGACTACAAGTCTAGTTCATTACATTTCCCTCTAAAATATAGGTTCTTCATTATCCATTTGTGATGGCAATTATATGGAAATATATGGGATCTTGGTTTTGTAGGGACCAGAGCGAAATGCCTTGGGAAATTTGCTTGTATTATTTCTTCTAGGAGGTATATTTGCAGGCGTAACACTTGATTGGTTGTGGCTCATAGGCAAAGGCTGGTAAGCTTCTGTCATCACCATTAATTAACGTGACTCTAAAGGCGAGAAGGTGTTCTTGTCCTTGATGGAGGGGAGAGATACGCGCTTGTCATTCCATCATCTATTTATTGATAACAAACAGTGATAGAATGTGTGGAATTGATTCATTAATAGCTATTTCTATAACAGAAGTTATTGTAATTCTAGATATCTATCCCGTATAGAGGTTAGCATTAGCAGAACAGGTCATATCTTGTGTTTATTTTCTTTAAAGGATGCTAAAATTGGTTGGATGTAATTCCATTTTAATGTTATTTTGTAGAATGTATTTGAAACAAAAATGTTTGAAAGAGTAGTAAATCAATATTCAAGTGATGCTATAGATCTTTTATTTAGCAAAATTTACAAGCAGGTTGATGATTGTTCTGTTTCTGCTAATTCAATTCCTACTCCAGTTTTCTTATGTTATTTTAACTTTAATTATCTATTATGCACTTAAATTAATTTGGCTATGATTTTCTTTTGGAAGGTTGCAAATATTAAAATCTTTGAAAGCATCTTGCAACACTAGGTAAGTGAGATAGGCTGGTGGATTGGGGTTGTACTTTAGGCCGCGAATATTTAGTGAAATGACTAACTGTTGTCAACTCTCTTGGAAACTCTTGAGAAGTTTATATGGTTTTCGATCACCTTCGTTACTAAATTCTGTTTCCACTTCAGTTAATTCTTTAACTTTAAGGTAATATGGTCATAAGCAGTATGAGGATCTCATGGCTTTCGTGCAACTAATTAATCTGCTACCAACTCTCTAACTGATTTAAGTTTCCATTATCAATATCATGGCCTTGATTTTTATTTGTTTCATTGTCCAGTGTTTAACTTGCAATCATCTTCATTTTCTGTATATGTATTTATGTTGTCATTTTTTCCCTCTCAGCATAAGATTTAACTAATTCAAAATACAGCAGATGTAACATCAATGGCATCTAAATGAATTTTTGAATCTCAACCAACCAATCAGGAATGAGTTTATTACAGAGATACCCTTTTCATCATTCATGGATGGATAAATGAGATAATGGCTGATCTAACAGGTAGGACATTGCGATCGTTCCATTATGAAAACAATTGTTTCTCTGACCTTAATTGTTTTTTTTTTTTCTTTTCTTTTTGTCACAACAAGTGTCTTGGTTTGTTCTGGGTAAGTTCATTTCTGCATGATCAATATAATAGTTGTTTGCACCTCCAAGTAGCAATGAAATACAAACAAGTTTGGTATCTTCGACTGCAATGGATTTTTGCTATGAGACTACCTGTCTAATTTTACCATTCTCTGAATCTATCCATTTGGGAAACCAAATGGACAGACTTGCTTTGCTTGCCATAAAGGATGGTATAACTGATGATGCACTTGGAGTCATGAGCTCCTGGAATGATTCCCTCCCTTTTTGTGAATGGGAAGGAGTTACATGCAGTCCACGACACAATAGGGTCACGACCTTGAACCTACAGGCAAAGAGGCTGGTTGGATCCATCTCACCCTACATAGGAAACCTCTCCTTAGAGGTATTGACCTTGGATACAACAGTTTTCATGGAGAAATCCCTCAAGAAATCGGTCATCTGTTCCGTCTTCAACAACTAAATCTATCCAATAATGCTCTACAAGGAGAAATCCCAGCAAATCTGACCCACTGCTTAGAACTGAAGGTTATTGATTTAATTCACAACGGTCTTTTTGGGAAAATTCCTCCCGAAATCGAGCCCTTGTCGAAACGTATTATAATGGATCATGATTCCAACAATTTAACTGGTGGTATCCCACCTTCTCTTGGGAATATTTCTTCTCTTCGCCTCCTTTCTCTCATGTACAATTTGTCTGGAGGGGAGTATTCCAGACTCTATTGGCCAAATGACAAGGTTAGAGATTCTTTTTATTAGCGTAAATAATTTTTCAGGTATGATCCCTTCTTCTATCAACAATATCTCATCCATGAAAGTACTTTCCACAACAAATAACAGCTTATCTGGGAGTCTTCCAGCTGACATAGACCTCACTCTTCCTAATATCCAGGCATTTGCCATGGGAGTAAACCAGTTTAGTTGATCCATTCCTGCTTCATTGTCCAATATTTCAAAGCTTGAAATGATTTCTTTGGAGTACAACAGTTTTACTGGCATTGTGCCCAGTAGTTGGGGAGGTCTACAGAGTCTTCAATGGTTTGAAGTTGCTTTTAACGATCTAGGAAGTGGGAAAGACACTGATTTGAGTTTTATCACATCTTTGGCCAATTGCAGCAATCTGGAAAAGTTGATATTACAAGGTAACCCACTTTGGAGGAATGTTGCCCAGTTCAATATCCAATTTCTCAACCACACTCACTCAGTTGACTACAGGTGAAAATCAAATTGTAGGAAGTATCCCTTTAGGAATTGTGAACCTTGTCAACTTGAATAAGTTGGAAATGTAGGAAAATTTTCTCATGGGTAGTATTCCCAATTCAATTGGAAAACTTTCCAAGCTTCAAAGGTTGTCTTTTGCCGCAAACAGATTGACGGGACATATCCCTTCCACCCTAGGCAATATCACTCAGCTATTTGAACTCCGCCTAGGAAACAATAGACTAGAAGGAACCATCCCCACAAGCCTCAGCAACCGCCGATATCTGCAGATATTGAGTCTTTACATGAATAACTTAAGCGGTACTATACCAGAACAAATTATCGGCCTTTCCTCCCAGCTTCAGCTCGACATACATCAGAAATTCTTTACTGGTTCGCTACCATTGGCAGTCGGACTCGGTAAGTTGAAGAATCTTGGTTATTTAGATATTTCAGAAAACAATTTTTCTAGTGAGATCCCCAGCGCACTTGGAGACTGTTTGAGCTTGGAATTCCTTTATATGGAGGGTAACTTTTTTCAAGGGAGCATCCCCTTATCTTTAAGTAACTTGGGAGCTATTCAAGAACTAGATCTTTCGTGTAATGCCTTGTCGGGACCACTCTCAGAATATCTTGAGCACTTCACTTTGTTGCAGAGTTCAAACTTTTCTTTCAATGATCTTTCTAGTGAAGTGCCAACAGAAGGAATCTTTCGAAATGCAAGCGTATTTTCATTATATGGAAACAGTGAATGTTGTGGGGATATCCTTGAACTGCATTTGCCGGTGTGCCCACACCGTGATCCTAAGAAACGTGGGAGATCACTTAAGGTGATAATCACAATAACAACTGTGCTTTCATGTTCAGTTTTGATATTGCTCATTCTTGCTCTTTATTGCATAAGAAAGCTGAAAAAGGAACCTTTGTTCTCAAATTCCATCGGTGACTGGCATTTAAAGGTTTCTTATGCAGAAATCTCTAGAGCAACTCATGGATTCTCTACATCCAATTTAATTGGAGTGGGCAGTTTTGGTTCTGTGTATAAAGGGATTCTAAACCAGGATGAAACAGTTGTTGCAGTGAAGGTACTCAACCTCCAACGACGAGGAGCTTCCAAGAGCTTCATGGCTGAATGTGAAGCCCTGAGAAATATCCGGCATTGAAATCTTGTCAAGATCTTAACCTCCTGCTCATCCATTGATTCTGAAGGTAATGATTTTAAAGCTTTAGTTTTTGAATTCATGCCCAATGGGAGCCTAGAGAAGTGGTTATATCCGGGAGACAGTCTAATCTTGCTAGCCTAGCTCGAGTGTGAGAAAAAGCTCACTTTTAATGAGTAAGAATGATTAGAACATAAATTCTAGGACTTGTGTAAATATTGTTATCGAACCTTGCATATATTAGCATATGGCATATCTTACTGTGACAACTAATTTGTCCACAGAGATCACATTTAGTTTCATAAGTTCTAACTGGGATTTCTTAGTAAATGGATTCAAATAACTATTTCCATGTTTTATCTTTTCCTCACGGCTAGATCGATAATTTGATTTTTGATATTAACTACTTGTTGCTGCTAGCTCCCATGTTACTACAGAACAAAAGGAGAGAATACTTGCTCATTTGGCCAACTTTGCTTATGATCCTTACAATTATGTCTTTCAACGCCAGGTTCGATACAATATTATTGTGATATTAATTTAAATATCCAGTATGAACTAAGATCTCTTTCTTTATACTGAAAACAGAACCTGATGAGAAACTTGTGGAACTGTTCAATGTTTATACAATTATGTGGCTTATACAGCTCAATGTTTTGGAACTGCTCTTAGACTGCATAACAGAACCTAATGAGAAACTTGTTGAGTTTGGGGTTGGTTGGATCTGCAATTCATGTGTTGGTGAGCCTAGCAATCTAAACCATCCCTTAATCCTAGTGTGGCCATATACATGCATCGTCGTAATTTGATTAGTCATCAGACTGGAGAATTTACTACCCGTCTTTTAGTAGATGACACAGAATATCTGTAACTTGTAAAGTATTTTATCTACACTTAGAATATCTTTAACTTATATATGTATTTTCTACAGATCCAGCAAATGCTTCTATCATTAGTTGTGATGGGATCCCTCTGATCATACAATGTTTATCATTGAGAATTAAGCCACGTTTGTCATAGCTTCGACACGTGTTCATATTAAGGATGATTGCTTGATATTACCAATAGTTGGTTAATTTCTTGTTATTTTTTAATGTAATAGATAAAAAGAGTTTGTTTCTCATGCATTTTCAAAAGGCATTGCCATTTCATAATCCAATAGGTACACATCGTGATTGGTAAAGTCAACCCTGAGCCTGAAAAGGTTACAGGGCAACGGCCGAAACACCACAGCCTTAGCCTAATACTGTTGACTAGTCTTATGACTATGAGGTATATTACTGCTA
>JAUPMG010000005.1:4905980-4918358 GCA_031762675.1 Pachysandra terminalis
ATTGAGACCGAGAGGAGATATACAACCTTAGTTCCTTATGATAGAATACCATATTCTACATGTTGATAGAAGTATTGACATGGTTTATGTAGCTTTGTCTAGCTTTACATGAAAATCCATAGATCTTAATGTGTTTACTTGCTTTTAAATTCACATAGAGATATCGTGGGTTATCGCATGGAGGTAAGTTCATTGGTGCTCGAGAGAGACCCTTGGATAGGTTAAGGATTTTCGCTTTCAATTTGGATTATAATTTTCAATAGCATGTGTATTTAGAAATTAATTCGGATTGCTATGATGAAATCAAACGACTTAGTTTTCTGATTTATTGATTAACTTTATTCCTTTATTTTCTTAGTTGTTAATTTTAATTACTAGTTAAATACCCATCTCACTTTCGATTGTCCAAATAAAATTTAGGATAGTAATTTCGGTATTTAGTAGCTAAAAATTCCTTGTGGGTTCGATACTCTATTTTATCACTTTATTACTTGTTACGATTTCGTGCACTTGCGAAAAAGTACATCACAGAGCTTCATTAGCATCTGAGTTAGCCAGTTCAATGTTCAACCTATTGAATTCATCAAGATTATCCTCAAGAGACTTCGATTGATCCATTTTGAACCCAAATAATTGTTCCTTT
This sequence comes from Pachysandra terminalis, assembly GCA_031762675.1. Classification (NCBI taxonomy): domain Eukaryota; kingdom Viridiplantae; phylum Streptophyta; class Magnoliopsida; order Buxales; family Buxaceae; genus Pachysandra; species Pachysandra terminalis. Next base: position 4,906,624 of record JAUPMG010000005.1, read on the forward strand.
AGGTAAATCTTTCCAGATAATGATTTAGTCATGTACAAAGATTCAAGTTTAAGCCAGAGTTTAGCAGCAGTTTCCTCACCATTCGATTGCCGAAGAACATTGTCTACTAGATTCAAAATAATCGTGCTGTAGGCTGTCTCTAGCATATCTTGTTTCTCCTCTGTTGTCATGGTTGCAGGAAGCTCTCCACCTAGAGCTTTAGCACACTTCTGCTGAACCAACACTACCTTCATCTTCTCCCTCCACGTGATAAAATCACCCTTCCCATTAAACTTCTCGATTTCAAACCTTGTTGAACCCATTTCAGCTTCACAGAAGTCAAGACCAGCTCACAACTTGAGCTCTGATACCGATTTGTGAAGAAAACCGACTCACAGACGCAAGAAATAACAACAAATGTTGAAATGCAAAATAAACCAAAAGCTTAAAACCAGCAAAACATTAAAGAATCAAGACACATGAATTTATAGTTGTTTGATCAATTTGATCTACATCCACTCTTATGCTGCTACTATTATTACCAAAGAAAGAAATCAGATTTACACACTCAAGAATCACTCAGAAAAAATAGAGAGAAGCTTCCCTCACTGAGCTCTCAAAGACCTCACCAATGGGACAGTGAATTCCTCACTCTCTGCTCCTCTGTCTCTCTCAGTTGTTCACTCTAATACAAGCTGTCAAATTACCTCACAGTACATTCTCTCTCATGATTGCAAAAGGCATGTGTCATGAGGCCATTTCAAGATACAACAAAATTTCTTGAATTCTAGGGAATATGGGCGACAAACAATCATTTAGCAGCAACTCAATAACTATCCCCCCAAAAAAGACAAAACTAAGATATATTCAAACTAAGTTTCCAGAGCAACCACCAAAAACATGCGTTCCACTAATGTGCAGAAAATGATATGAAAAGTCGTCGCATCCTTGAGTCACAATCTCAACATCAACAGAACTGAAGATTAAAATAATGCACCTTCTGTTCTCTGAAGAAACGACCACCACTGCTTCAGTTCTTGTTCTGCTCCTGGTGGTGAAAGCCATGGCAAAGGCTGTAGTTTTTCGTCTTTTGTTGCTGTCTGGGCGAACCCAGATGGGACTAACATGGCAATACATGCCATAACGATCAACAACATCAAAGATATCTCTCACACAATACTCATCGACATGGTTAGGATCAAAGAAGAAATCTTTTGCTTCTACTGTAAGTCTGTAACTAGCTCGAAGAGAAACAAGCATGCAAGCAGGCTTGACGTTGGAGGAGGAAGAGGGTGGGAATTTATAGTGGTAATAAGCTTGGACTTGGATTGTAACAGCCAAGGAATTTCAATACCTTTTCTTCAAGAAAATGAATCTAAAAAACCGATTTTCTTCCCCTCATATTTAATGGCCTTAAACTGTAATTGTGTTTTTTAGAAAAATATTTAATAAAAGCAAATAAATCTAAACCCTCGTAAATAAGAACCAAACCAAATGAGAACAAAAAGAAAAAAAAAAGATTGAAATTTCAGAAATTTTTTTTAATAAAAACTAATAAATATACCCTGAATCTAAACCATTTTCAGAAAAGATTGCATTAAAAGAAAAAAAATGATTGAATAAAAAAAAAAAAAAACGATAGAATCTTAAAAAAAAAAAAAAAAAAAAAATTATGTTCTTACCTTTGCTGCCGGCAATCGTCCGTCTCTTTACGCCGGTCCGATGCCGTTGAGGTATTGGTAGAAGACGACCTATGACTTCTGTTCGGTCGTTGAGAGAGAATAGAAGTCATAATCGATTAATTTAACTTATAGAAAGAAGAGAAAAAGTTAAAAGTAACCACTTACTTTGAGTTCACTGCCTTCTTTAACTGTAATTGCTTCTTGTTAAATAGCGACGTGGCACTTTTTCCTTGGAAGAAAAAAGTGCTACAAAATGCTACAGGCTAGAGGGGCTACAAAGGATCCGCTTCCATAACCATGGGGCTCACTCCCACATCCATAGCGAATCAGGTGGCGAGTTCAAAATATATTCCTGCAAGTGCAATGTGCCGTTTTCTAGCATCTCTTCTTGCTCTTTGTTTCCTTTATTTTTTATTTTTCATTTTTATGAAGTAGGTATACAGTGCTTAAAATGGAAAGATACAAAGGGGTTATCTATCATTTGATGAGTAATCTTTAGCCTCGAGATGAAATAAACCAGTCTGATCATGAGCCATGAGGAACCCAATGGCACCAATCATGGTTTATCTTTATCTGCTTATTTTTTGGTAGGGAGTAAGGTTTGGTCTTTGCTTGGTACAGTAATTGAATTATGACAGGGTTTTATATGAACATACAACCTCCTTCTTATGGTTGGTAGTACCATAGTTATTTCACTGAAGTTGGTGTGATTTGCATTTAAAATGGCCCAAAGATTGAGAGTCGTTTTTTTTCCCCTTTCTTCTGGAAAATCTCACAGATTTCATTGAATCATTGATTACTTGTTACAATTACAGCAACATTTTAAATCTTAATACATAACCAAATAGGAAGTGAGTTAAACCAAACTTGGAAAGTTTTGGTTTTGGGCCACCTTTCCGTCTATGAGATGCACTAGTGCCCCATTTTCACTACCATGAACATGTTGAAAATGAATTGTGTTCAAGATCAGCAGAGAGATTAGGAGACCCGGATGAACAAAAATTACTTATACAAGCAAAAAAAATAAAAAAATAAAAAAATAAAAAGAAGAAGAAGAAGAAAAGGATTGTGACTTGGGATTCTTTCACCATAAAAGAATTTTGGTTCTGTAAATGTTAAAAAAAATTAAAAAATAAAATAAACCCAATATGAGTTTTGAGAACAAGGTTAGTACTTAGTAGTAATCTGCCATAGATCAGAGAGGGTGAATATGAAGAGATCTTGAACCCAATGTGAGTTTTGAGAACAAAGGTTAGTAGTAATCTGCCATAGACCAGAGAGGGTGAATATGAAGAGATCTTGAACCCAAATATGAGTTTTGAGAAGAAAGGTTAGTAGTAATCTGCCATAGACCAGAGAGGGTGAATATGAAGAGATCTTGAACCCAATATGAGTTTTGAGAACAAAGGTTAGTAGCAATCTGCCATAGACCTGAGAGGATGAATATGAAGAGACTCTGATAAGATCTTGGGGGAGGGAGTAAAGGGGCATTTCCAAAAGCAACAGAGACAAGTGGAAAGAAACAGTGGTGCATGAAAGCAACCTTGCATGTCGAAAAAACTCTAAAACGGGTCAATCTTTTTAGATTGGAAAACAGTTGGGATTTGGGATTCTCCGTCTCTAAATAGGACTCTCTTTTCTCATAGAAACACTGAAAATCTCATCTTTATTTCCCAGGAAAAAAAAAAAAAAAGATTCTGCATTCTTAATAAATATAAAAGACAGAGTAATTAAAACCCGGCCTCTTCCACCCAAGTAAACTAATAAAGAGCCTATCTTGCATGTCAGTTCTGCTGCTTCTGTAGAAACTAGTCTTGTATTCCGGGAAGTTTCTTTGGAGGTGAAGCGGTTTTCCGGCAACTTATAATGGGAAAAGAAGCTATACCGGACCATCTACGTTGCAACAGAACCGACGGGCGGCAATGGAGATGTGTCAGACGAGTTATGGAGAATAGCAAGCTGTGTGAACTTCATTATCTGCAGGCCCGTCATCGTCAATTCAAGGAAAAGGTTCCGGATTCGATGAAGCTTCATCGGAAACCGGGACGAAACAGGACCGGAAAGAAAGATTCAGAGCTTCGGAATCTTGAAATCATAGAAGAAAGGCCCCAGAAATTATTGGAGGCATTGCGGATAGCTCTGAAGAAGATGAAAAAGGGGGATTTGCAGTTGGAGTTGATGAGGATGTTTGTACTGAGGCAGTTGGAGAGGAAGAAGAAGAAACAGAGTCTGGAGAAGAGTAATGAGGGGGAGTTCTTGAGGGACTTGCCGAATGGATTGATGGTAATTTCTCCTGCTCCAGGAAGGAATCTCAACAACAAGGTCGCTGTCTCTTGTGAAGGGAAATTAGGGCTTGTTTCAGGATCGTTCATTCGACGATGTTTCCGATCAAAGAACATTGGCATGCTTCCATTGGGCTCCTTGAAGGTTTGCTTTTGTTTATCAGGTTGCTTTTGTTTGATCTTTTGTTTGAATGCAATTCATTAATTTGTTGTTTTAGGTTGTTCCTTATGGAAGAAATGTGGTGAATTTAAGAAGAGGTGGAAAGAAGAAGTGCCATCAATGTCAGAGAGGTGATGATGCTCAGAGCTTCATTCAATGTTCAAGTTGCCGAAATGAATCCTTTTGCAATGACCGCGTTAACGACAGGTACATTTCCCTGTTAGCTTTGGATCTTGATTTGTTTGTTTAATCGAGAATTTCTGCTTATTAACGCCTCAACTGATTGCGGCTTCACGTGCTCAATTTGGTGGTTCACATGCATGCATTTCTTAGCTATGGAAGACGAACATTCTGTCCTTCTATATTACAGTGAACTAATGAAATCGATTAAAAAAAGCAGATCAATTTGTCAATTAATCTGAGTGAACTTACATAATCACCATGAAAATGCCAAAACCATTTACGGACAGATCATTACAAGGTTCTCACAACAAATTGACTGATATCAAACCATAACAGATATAATATGGCTGAATAATGATGGATTCCTCCTGAACTTAATTGTCTGATTGTCCAAGTTTTTTGCCAACAATTTTGAATCAACTATATGATTATTCACTATTCCACTGTGTTTACAGATTTGTCCTAAGGACCAGCATGAACTTGAAAGTTTGGAATGTTATCCTGGAAAAAAAATTTGCAAAAAGTTTTGAGTTGGATGCTAACCTCATGCAACCCTCTATCCAGATTTGGGACTTTTAATGCAAAGCAAATACATGCAATTTTCTTCAACTTGCAGTTAATAGAAATAGAATTGTCAATAAAATAATCAATCCATGGAAATAAACATTCTAGGCCTACAAGTATTTATATAACCTAATGAACAATGCCACTACTACCAGACCAAGGAGGAGTGAGTGGCTGAAGGGAAAACAACATGAAAAGGAAAATTAACGTTATACGACCCAAAAAACTTAGGTACATGGAAAAATAAGGAACTTGGCCATTACCAAACAGCATAAGCTGGTTGGTTGGCATCAGCAATATGAAAAGTTATTGAGGAAAATAAGCACAAAGAAAAGCATGGAATCAACAGGAATTCAATACACCAGAGTCAAATGACCATGTAGAAGGAAAAATCAGGAGCAATTCCACTGATGCATTGCATGTTGTTTGAAATGCTTTACCACACATGATTAAGAACCAGGAGAAAGGCAGGAATAATCAGTGGCGGGTATGTTTTTTGATGTGATCAAGAAACTTACAGGATAACTGAAAATAAATGATTGCATTTTCTATAGATGTTCAAGCAGGGTGGATAGAAAGATTGCATAAACAACTATCCTAAAGAGCGGGGGTAACAATTTAATGGCTCAAATTGAATCTACAACTACTATTTGCAGTTTATTGATCTGAATTTGGAGAATAGAATATGAATTAGTAGACTAATGGGTAAAGATGAAAAGGTTAGACATATGAGTATTGGGAGATGAGGGGAATGGGGTTGGTCGTCCATATGGTGATAGGTTTTGGACAAGATGTTGGTGGATCAAACCACCATGAAAGGAGTGAGAACTCCCTTTTCAAAACGCCAAAGAATTATAGATATTCTTCCTTTGTTCATATTTTCAACTGATTTAAAATAAAATAAAATAAAATAAAAGCTTCTCTACTAGGTTTTACTTTTAGTTCCAAGGGAGCTTTTGCATCTTTATGATTGGGAAATTTTGCTTTTTCATAATGTTTCCCAACAAAATTTATGCAAAACAATTTCTAGATAAGAGAAATGAATGCCCTTTGAAATGGAAAGTTTTGAGGAAATTTTTTTAGATCGAGGTAATGGAGGGACCAATGTTGTCAAATTGCCTAGGGAAAGTTACGTGATAGACTTGTCTATTGCCTGGGTGAGAAGTTTGAAAAAAAATGTAGACTAAAGTTATCACGTACACATGTCTAAAAGCATTTTAGGTACTAGTTTGAAAAAAAATAGTTAATATAACATGATTCTTACCTACATAACCTAATGTGATGAGCATTGTTCGCAAAATGTAATACGACAAAAGAATGAGATGGTAAAATATCAAGTTTTATACAATCTTTACTCAAAAAAAAAACTATGTCAAAAAAATGGTCAACAAAATGAAAACATAAAAACTACTTTGATCAAATAGTTCAAGAGTTTAATACATCAAAGGTTCAAAAAAACATGAGCATATAAGTGAAAGAGTCTGCACTATGCCCATCTTTACAATGAGGTTAGGAAAGTAGCCACCTTTGCATGGAATCCGTCTCCATATCTCTGCATATCATGTGGTGCACAAATCTATTTGAAGTATGTGGCCAATATAGGCGTTAAGAATTTCCTTGCCCTGGCTATTTGAGTTCATAAGCTTTGCTTCCATAATGGTGTTGCATTCCTAATGAATTTTCGTTAACAAATGGCATTTTATCTGCATAATAATTTCATAATTCATGCATACTTTGCACTCTATATAAGGATCTTTTTCTTTGGATGATATAAAATTATTGATTACTAATTGTCTAATCTAATGTTAATATCATGTGCTTTTTCATATAGTGAGTCACTTTTGACATTCAAGCAAATTCCAGAAGAAGAAAATAAGATAGCTTGTCCAGTTTGTCGTGGCGCTTGCAACAGTAAGACTTGCTTGGCTAATCAATCGAAAGATGCTGATTGCAAGGTCTGCTTTTTGTATTCTGAATCATGGAAAGGAAAATATTTATGTATTATAAGATGCTGATGTGCAATTCATGTTTAACCTTTTTGTCAGAATTTAAGAGATGAAAGTGAAGTTAGCAAAATTCTACATCTCCATTATCTGGTCTGCCTGCTTCTTCCAGTTCTGAAACAATTCAACCAGGACCAGAGGATCGAGCTAGAAATTGAAGCAAATATTAAAGGTTATGGAATGATTCTGCTTTATATATATATATATTCATTAGACAATGGTGTTTCATGTTGATGTTCTGCATATCAACCATGACCCAATAAGTTCATTTGTGCCCCTCTCCAATGGCATATTACAAGATAACAAGTATGCTTGATTCAGGATTATGAAGTGAAAATCAAGAGAAAGTCCATTTTCAGATTCATAATATATATATATATATTTCATTAGGAATGCATTTTCTCATTTTTTTTAATTAGGAATTATTTAGAAAAAAAATGGTTAGAAATTTGTATAGGTTAACTTTTTTTTTAGCAGTGTAATCAGAACCGAACTGGAAGGAATGGTCAGACCTTGAAAAGGTATGAACCATTCATGAAATCGATTTTTAACCCCTCTTAGTTTTTGAGTGATCGATTTTTGAATAGAAAAATAATTTTGTGCCACGATCTAAGAGATTGAACCATTGACACCATGAATTATTCAAGTTAACAGTTTGATTGCTGGTCTGTTTTCTTCAATACACTGGTCTTTTGAAGTTATCTTGAGTGTTTGTAGGACTTCCATGTGTGGGTATTAGGTTAGAACTTTTAAAGAGTCATTAGGAATAAAAATAAGCCTATATAAGGTCTAGAAATTTTATGTAAAGTGAAGCAACGAATTTTGAAGAGACAAGGAAATTAGTTCTCAATGGAACTTTTCATGTTGGTGTGTTCCTCTTATTCGTAGTGGTTTTTCCGCTATCTGGGTGTTCTCGCATGTACTACATGTGTTCCTAAACCTTCGTTTCCCAAGAAACTAAGCCAACTTTATCATACTTCTGTTTGATATCAAAGCAAAATCTTATGCTTTAGGATGACTTAGGAAACTTGTTCTTTTTCTTAAACACACATAAGGAGAGGCATTCCATACAGTTAAGAAGGAGAATCTTGCTCAAATGAGAAGAAAACTAGGGGAATTGAAAAGATTCAGACGCTACTAGTTTGCTTTAGTTGTGTTGAATCACAATAGCTAGACAAGACTTAAAAATCAAAGAGAAGTTCCAGATGCTAATATATCATTTTGATCATCTATATATCAAGCTTTGTAAGAATAACTGAATTATTCTTGTTGATGAATCAAGATCTCAAATTTTGTCAAACAAAAAATTTAGAATGTTAGTCTGGTTAGTGTCTATAAGTAGGCTGATGGAACCTCTCGAAAATAGTTTCAAAAATAATGGAATTTAAGTGACACCGTCATCATTCATTAGGTGAAAATACAATGCTGAGAATATCGTCAACTTACTAAAGAATGGAAAGGTCTCTTGAACTTCTAGGATCATATTACTAAGGAAGCATTTATTCTAATCAGGCATAAATTGATCGAGTTGATTTTATGATTTATTGGAGTTCGACAATAGTCTGAAATTCTCAAGGTTACATAGTCTGAAATTCTAGTTCCATAATTGGAACAAAAGGTTGAGCTTTCTTCCCTCTTGGGGAGTTGATGTCTCTACAAGACAAGAGTTAGTTACATGAAATCAAAAGAAGACAATAGAAAGTTCTTTTTTCAGATTAATATTCAGAAAATTTTATTTTGGTATGACTATGTTCTTTCATATTTAAATTAGGAGGTAAAAACTTGTATTATCACAAGACATTGAAGAATTTTTGGGTATTTTTATGGTATGTATGGGCACTAAATTAAGGGTCTTTAGAAGTCATTAGGATAGAGAAATAAACTTTTATATAAGGCCTAGAAATTTGATGTAAATGAAGAGCAAATTTTAAGCAAATCAACAAACTAGTCTCCTTCATGGAGTTGTTCCTTTTGTTCATAGTAGTTTGTCCCACTGCCATGGTGCTCTCTAGTAAGTTTATTTGTTCTTCCCTGCTCTCTAGTTATTTTGCTTCCTTTTGTTTCCTGCAGTCCTACTCTTAATTACATTACCTTCAACTCATATCTTATCTTCTTTCTCACTTCCATACCCAAATCCAAACCTTGGATTTCCATAAACAAAGTTTGCTTTCTTCTAGAACTTTTTTCCTTCGGACTTTTAGTTAACAAAACCAGAATTTTTCAAGAAACCTCATAAGCCCACCTTATCCTACTTCAATATCCATGTAAGAGCAAAGGAAGAGGTGGGTAAGTTATGCTACCGCTTTCTTTTAATTACAAGTTTGCCACTGCATTTTCAAAATAACGAGTTAGGATCAAGTTTTTAAACATCGATTTTGAGGGAATTTTGGCACCTTCAAAACAAATAAATTTCAGGGTAATGTTCAGGAAAGTTTCGCTTTGTAATATTTCCAGTAAAAGATTATGTCAGAAAGTTTCAAAGGAAGGAAAATATCAATGTAAGGGAAACTTCAATGCCCTTTAGAAAGGAAACTTCAGGAGGAAGTTCACTAAATTTTGGGAAAACTCAAAAAAGCTCCATACATAGAGCTGACATGGTATAGCTAAGAATAAGAAATGAGTATCAAACTAAAAATTATAATCAGAAAAGGATTATTTTGATTCCGAAAATCATTTATGATTGGGGAAAAATACCATTTGATGCCAGAGTCATTTAAGTTAATAAAATAACAGCTAGATCACTTAATCAAAGCCACGCCACATAAATATGTTTTTATTCTTGATGTGTTTTTGTATGTAACAGGAAAAGTACCACATGCAACTAGTATTGAGCAGGCAAAATGCAGCTATGATGAGCAGCTTTGCTGGTATATCGGATATTGCTATTAAGTTGTTTATGGGATAACAAAATTTCATTGGCTTTCACATGTTACTATTCTGATATCTCATTTGATGTCTGGAGCAGCGATAACTGCAAAACTTCCATTGTGGATTTTCATAGAAGCTGCTCAAAGTGTTCCTATGACCTTTGCCTAAGTTGTTGTCAGGAGATCCGTCATGGAATCACCAGACATGATGATAGTGAAGCAGTTGTATCTGAATTTCTCAGTAAAGGAAAATCTTGTATGCAAAATGACAGGCCTATTTCAGAAATGAAGCAGAAGGTCATTTGTCAAAGTCCTGATATGTTACCTGACTGGAAAACTTGTAATGGCGATGGCAGTATTTCTTGTCCACCTAAGGAGCACGGTGGTTGTGGTGATAGCCTCCTTGATTTGAAATGTGTTTTCCCATTAAATTGGACTGAAGAACTTGAAATAAGTGCCGAAGAAATAGTTTGCTGTTATGATTTTCCAGAAAATTTAGATGTTTCTTCCCACTGTTCATTATGTATTAATATGCATGACAAAGACTGGGGATCTAACAGAAAGTTGCAAAAAGCAGCTGCAAGAGAAGATTCTTATGATAATTACTTGTATTGTCCATCTGTACAAGACATTCAAGATGCAAACCTTGATCACTTTCAGAAGCACTGGGGTAAAGGTCAACCTGTAATAGTTCGTAATGTGCTCCAGAATACGACGGATTTGAGTTGGGACCCAGTAGTCATGTTCCGTGGTAGTAAAGTCAAACTTAAGAATGATGAGAAAGCAATTAAAGTTACTGATTGCTTCGATTGGTGTGAGGTAAGTGTTATCATATTGAATATTGATGTCATTCATCTCAAAACTGGGTGTAAATTATATCATCCTCTTGGAGTTCCCTCACAGATTTTTTTTCCTTTTCTGTGTCCTTCATATCTTGTTAAGGATGGTTAAAATTAATATTAAGTGAAGTGATTCCTTTTACTTTTCTTGCTAATAGGGCTTAGGGCAGGGAGGTGATAGTTCATTTTTATTTATTTCAGAACATAATTATGGACTGCAGAAGGATAGAATTTTAAAAAATAGAGAAAATATGGAAACTGTTGCATGGAATCAATGTTTGACTTTTACCCTCTTTTAAAATGAATGTACGTTCCACTACAAAAATTCTGAGGGAAATTGGGTTTGTCACTATAGTTTGGAGCCCTAGCATAAATCAAATTTCTCTTGTCTACGTGAAGATGTTATTTTCCTTTTACATCCTGCTAATATGTGGCAGGAGAGTAGTCCCTTGCCAAGTGGTTGATAGAACTTAAAGGAATTTTGAGGGTACTGGAGAGTTCAGGGTGTCATATTTTCAGAAGGGCCAAAAGAATCTACCACATAAAAAAGAAAAGAAAAAATTATTTGATCAAATACTGCCTTTTGTGACTTGCATTCACTAACGTGAGTTTTTATTTGGATTAAAAGAAGCTTCAGATGCAAATAGCAATGGTTTTTAAATATAACATTCATCAATGTAACTTGGATGTTTTCACTTGTTGGTATTATATAAAAAGCATGGCAAAGAGAAATTCCTAGAAAACAAGCAAATATAGTAATGCTGTAATTGGAAGAAAGAAGTTGCAAAAGTAGTTAAGGGGCTTCATACAAGACGAGTAGCGTGTGGAACAAGGTGATTGAGTGGTCGGAAAGAAAGCTAGCTAAGTGGAAATCTAGATTTCTGTCCAAGGGAGGGAGATTAGTCCTTATCAAGATCTCTTTGGCAAATTTATCAACGTACTTCATGTCTATTTTGAAGATTCCATCTGTGGTGGCTAGAAAACTCGAGAAGCTTCCGAGGGAGTTTTTGTGGGCTGGTTATGACGAAAAACAGAAATATCATCTTGTCAGTTGATCGACTGTTTGTTCAAGAAAGGAAGGCAGGGGTTTGGGCTTGCGGAATCTAACTCAATTTAATATGGCACTTTTGGCAAAGTGGTTATGGCGTTTTGGTATTGAAACGGAAGCTCTTTGGA
>JAUPMG010000005.1:4918458-4934426 GCA_031762675.1 Pachysandra terminalis
ATTTTTCTTTTCTTTGTGTACAGTTTTGGCCTTTTGGCATTTAAATATATACTTACCTTTACTGATAAAAAAAAAAAGTAGTTAACATGATAAATTCAAATTTAAAAAAACAAAGATTTGGTGATATTTTATAGGTTGAGTAGCTATTGTTTATTCTTTTCAACAAGTTTCTAGTTATTCTCATATGCTTACTTTGCGTATTTATTTTCATAGCTCTATTGATTTTCTTATTGTTATTTAGGCTTTGCCATTTTGTGAAGTTTGTAGAGAAGTTTGGGTCTTCATTGTTGATCTAGAAAGGCATCTGATAGAGTTCTTAGAGACCTAATCTGGTGGGTTTTAGAGAAGAAAGGAGTTTCCACTTGCCAGAATAGATAGAAATATTATAGACATATTTGAAAGGGGTGATAACTAGCTTGAGAATAGTTCTCACAAGTTTGTGTTGATTATGATGACCCATATTCAAGATGATGCAGGGCATGGTATCGGTTGATCAAATGAGAGATGGCGTAAAAGATTTAAATTAGTTGATCCGAGATTGGATATATGGAATGGGAAAAAAGAGGTAGAAGAAGATAGAAAATGTGTCTATAGTAAGCATTGGTTGGGTGGGAGATCCGCTGAAACAACTGGTTCGGGTAACTTAGTTAAATTATTCATTCGTAGGGAGAGATTGAGGAGGATATTGATAGAGTTTGAGTTGAGTGGTTAATTGGAGGTGTCCTTTAATACTGTTACTTGACCAGCGCATTGCAATTAATCTAAAAGAGAAACTGGATGAGAATATTGAGATGGATGAGTGGAAAGGTTAGGACAGATATGATTAGAAATGAATGTATTCAAGAGAGTCTAGGATTTATAGCCCCAAAGGAGATGAAATAAAAGAGAATTAATTGAGATGGTTTGAGCATGTTACTAATTATAGTGCAAGTGAGCTGTGAATTTTTGGAAATGGAAGATTTTAGAGGGGAAGGGGAAGGAGTCAGAGGACATGGATGGAGGTGATGAAAAAGAATCTGGAAACATATATTTGACTGAAAGTATGGTTTTTGATTGGCTAGATTGGAGAATCAGAACTCATGGTACCAACTCCAACTAGTTGGGGAAAGCCATTGCCACCAAGTTTTTAAATGTCGATGTCGCTGGTCATGTCGCCAAGATTGGCCAGCAACATGTCGGCAACATGGGGGAAAAAGGGGAAACCAAAGTTTCCAAAAAAAAATTGAAATTTTCCCCCATGTCGTCCATGTCGGTGACATTTCACGGACATGTCGCCGACATCAAGGAAAATCGCTATATGGAAATTTCTCCTAATATTTCGTGTCGCCAGGGTCAAAAGTGGCGACATGTCGCCGACATTTAGAACCGTGATTGCCACATTCTCAATTGATTGATATTGATACTAATTATGTTACATTTGTTTTGCAAAAAAAAAAAGAAAAAAAAGTTATACAATAGTTGAGCCATTATATGAATATACATATTACTTCACTGGTGGATCATGTATACATACTTCTGAAAGGAAAAAAAATCAAAACAAGAGTAATATGGTTTGAAAACTTCATAAAATCCCTTTTCTCGCTTTTGGATTATACTGCCCTTTCTTCACGGCTTAAAATAAATTAAAAGAGGAGAGTGGAAGTTATTTTTGGGGTGGGTTTTGAAGAGAAGAGAATTCTAATTTTGTACAGTGGTGTAGCTTGGGTTTGTTGCTAACTTTTTAGAGATTGGTTTAGTTGAACATTTGTTTAAATGAGGTTTCCACAATAAAAAAAAATTCAGTTCATTATTCCCGTTAAAAATTTTTGTTAAATATTTCCATTAGCCATCCTGCCTTCCAACTTATGTGTGCTTATATGGTAGATTACTTTGTTAATGGGTCACATCACATGTTTAGCCATGAGTTAGAATCTGAGCAAGTCGTATATTCTGTTATCCTGTGCTGGTGATATGAGCGTTGTCTTTGTATATCACACCATACATTTTTTTTCTGGGGAAATTGATGTAATTCTTCATATATACAGTTAAAACACACACATGTATGTAAATGTGTATGTATATATATTTTACTTTGCGTTGCAGGTGGAAATAGGAATTCAGCAGTTCTTAAGGGGATACTTGGAAGGGCGAATGCATGCGGATATGTGGCCTGAGATGCTGACACTGACAGACTGGCCTTGTCTTAAATTGTTTCAAGAACAGTTTCCAGCTCATAATGCTTATGTTATCCGTGCTCTACCATTTCAAGAATACACAAATCCCAATTCTGGTCTTCTAAATCTTGCTGTGAAGTTGCCCAAGGGACTCTCAAAGCCTGACCTGGGACCATATGTATATATTTCATATGGCATAGCTGAGGAACTTGGATGGGGTGATTCTGTAACTAAGCTATATTGTGACTCATCCGATTTGGCAAGTCTTGTACCTCAGATGTCATTAATTTTTTCATTTATGCTCTTTATGCATGAGTTGTTTTCTTTGTTTTCGGATTTACATTTATGCACTTCTTTTTTCACATTTCCTTCCCATGAATACTGCCTGCAGTTTTTTAAACTGGAAAGCTGATTGTGCTTTCATTACCAATAAGAATAGGAATGAATTCATAAGTACGCATCACTATATTCTTATTCAGACTCCCAATCCTTATGATAGATGAGTAGCTACCACTTTTCATGTTTCAATTTTATGTTACCAGACCTTTTGTGAGTATTATGCTCTTTTCCAAGTCTCAAGAACTTAAATTCTTCAGTACCCCCCCACCCCCCCCCCCCCCCCCCCCCCCCAAAGTATCTGTGCTCATATATAATTGGGCAGATCAATGTTTAATCCTTCATAAGGCTCAGATGTCTTTGGCAAAAAAAATTATTTTAATAGCTCATCTGACAGTTTGGAAGAAAATGTGTGTTCAAAGATTGTTGCTTGATTGATCGCTCTTCTGTATATTTTCTGTGTATTTAGAGGTGTTGTTATATTGTGAGGATATACAAAGAATCTTGCTGTGGGCTTTCCATATTCAGAGGAAACAGGGGATAAACCCCAGACACATGACCCCACCCACAAGGACCATACATCAGGATGGTATTTTTGGGTAGAGATCTGAAATTATTGTGCTACTTGACGAGCTGCAGAGAATCGTGAATTCATGATCATTCTTATGATCTACCTTATCATTGTCTAACACTACACCATCATCAACCCCATGTCACTGCCATGACCATTTGTATAATTATCTCCTTTGCCATCATCAATATACTGCATGCTGCTCATGTCCTAAAAGTTATAGCCCTTTAAGGGTCCTATAGTTTGTGGCTTTTTTTGTTCTTGCTGTCGCTGTTTTTATGCAGCCATTTATGGGTCCCTCTCCCTTTGTTGTCAATGTCTTCCTCGACATGGTAGTGATTATTGGTGAAGGATAAGGTGCTTACACTTGATCATTTGATGTCTAGAGGATGGAGCATGGCTAATCGTTGTGTGATGTGTAAATCTGATCAGGAAAACGTACCTCACCTATTCTACATTGTAACGTAGCCATGGAGATTTGGATCAGATTTCTGATCAGGTTTGAGATAAGGTGGGTGATGCCAGAAAATATCAAAATGTTACTGGAAGTTTGGGGGAGGAGAAAAGCAAATTCCATGAAAAATACGATTTGGAATATTTGTCCTTTAGCCATTTGCTGGTTATTTGGAAGGAATGTAACAGAAGGATCTTTGAGGAGGTGGAATGTGAGGTGGGCTCTATTGTGGATCAGGTGCTATTCACAATCTTTTTTTGGAGCTTCTCTAGCGGCGACTTGCAATCAGTATCCTTTTTGTATTTTAAGATCTATTGGGAATCCCTGTTATTAGTAGACTCTTGTAACTGTTTGTTATTGGCTCTATGTGTAGTTCTTGCTTTTGCTAGTTAGGTACACATTTTGTGTACATTGGGGAGGGCTTTATTTGATATATCTGTACACTTCTTATTACTTTTTCTTGCTTTATTTGATATATCGTTTCACTCATAAGGTTTTTTGTTGTTGTCATAATGTTAAGTATCAGCAGATCCCAAGGAGAATCGGCCGATACAACTTGGGATCGGCTCGGGACGAGTCACGATCCCAAGCCGATCCCAAAATATGCTAAAGTTCTCTGCTCGGTCCGAAACCGAGTCAGATCGTCCTATCCAGAAGATCTGACTCGGTTTCAGACGAATCAGATTGGATCATCCAATATGGATCGCTCAACACCCCTAAAAAAATTTATGATTTTTTTAAAAAATTAATTTTTCCCATGCTTGGATCGGCCGATCCTAAGTTGGATCGGCGATCCAGCTCGGTATCCGACCGGGACGATCCCCTATCCAATACCGCGTTTAAACACTATTGTTGTTGTTGTTGTTGTTGTTGTTTTTGTTGCCGCGTTTAAACACTATTGTTTTTGTTGTTGTTGTCATTTTTATGTAGCCATTTATGGATCCATCTCCTGTTGCACTTCATTTGTTATTCTGCAGATGCTTCCATTAATCATTCTCTCTCTCAATTTTTTCCCCTTTCTTTCTTCTTAGGTAAACATTCTGGCACATGCTACAGAAGTAGCAATTTCCCCCCCACGGCTTTCTAAAATAAGAAAGTTGAAGAAAAAATATGAGGCTCAAGAAGAAAGAGAATCTCAAAAAACTTATATGGATCAGATAATAGCAAATGAAGTGAAACGGGAGTCGCCTATGATCAGTGGAAATGCAGAAGCAGCAGGCTCTTGCAAGGCACAGGATGCTGCTGGAGTTGTTTCTTCCTTCTTTGCCATTAAACTTGACAAGTGTGATTTCAGTGACAAAGATGAAAATATGATACATAATGCAGAATGTGAATCTGACATAGAATCATCAATGGACTTCTGTAGTACTGTTCAAAGCTCTAGAAAAACTGAAGATGTAGAAAATTCTTCTCAGGCTTACAGAGAAAGCTCTACTGATTTTGGAACCAAAATAGTGGCTAATTCATGTGGTGCCCAATGGGATGTTTTCCGTAGAGAAGATGTTCCAAAGCTGAAAGAATACCTCAGAAGACACTCCAATGAGTTCAGACAGACTTATGGTTCTCCAGTTAAACATGTGAGAGGAGTCCAGAACAATTAGATAGATTCTCTATTTGTAGAGTAGTTCTAATGCTGGTGTTTATCTTATACTGCAGGTTGCTCATCCAATTCTTGATCAAAGTTTTTTTCTTGATACTACTCACAAAAGGAGGCTTAAGGAGGAGTTCAGTAAGTGTAAATTTCATGTACTTGTTTGAATGTTTATAATTGAGGAAAAAAAAAAGAGGAGAGCTAAAAAAAATTTTGCTACTACTTCTAGAAGTTGAACCCTGGACTTTTAAGCAGCATCTTGGCGAAGCTGTCATTGTTCCCGCTGGATGCCCATACCAAATTAGGAATCTCAAGGTAAAATGGGTGAGATGATTTGCAATACTTTTTTGCTTATTTAAAATTCTTTTCTTCTTTTTCTTCTTCTTCAATTTGGATGTAAATACTGAAATATCTTTTAACACTGCTTCATATCCTCGATCCCTGCAGTATGGTTGTGCTCGTAAGTATTATTTGCATACAATCTCTGATATTGTTAAAGATTAAATATTCTTGTGATATGACCTTTTAGCAGGCCTGGTTGTGGCATGCACATGAATGTGTGCGCATGGACATTTGTGAGTGCAGCCTTTGAAGTGTCGCTTCCTGGATGCTATTAGCATGTGTGTGTGTGCACGTGTGTGCTTGTGTGTCTGCATGTGTTATCCTATTAATGAACAATGCTTTCTTTAATGCCAGATATTGAATGACATATTGAGGTATTCTAGAGAGCACTTTTATTAATTGAGCAACAATTAGAAATAGAAAATACATAATAAAATTTAAAAAGAAAGATGCTGTTCCAAGCCATATTCATCCAGAAAAGGTCGCGGCCTCCATAAATTGATCGACTATTTTCCATTTTGGTAACTTCTTTGGATGGTAGTTTAGAATAATCATTGATTTTTCCCATCTAGTTATTGTGTTGACCTTAATGCTTGTTAGTTTTCCAGTTTTTATGAGGGCCTTTCGTCCAGAAACTAAAGACTCATGCAGTCACTTCTAACTCTTGGATTTGAAACTGGAGCTAGGTGCATAAACCTTATATTGTAGCAATTGGGAACCAATTTTGGTCTGCTTTCATCAGGAATTGTCTTCCTTTGGTAGTAGACCAGGCCAATACTTGAGATTTGTGAATTGGAAATTCATGGACTATAATTTTTTGTTTTGTGCGGTTTTTTTTGTGTGCGTGTATGTCAGTATGTGTATGTGCGTGTGGTGGTGGTGTGGGGAGGAAATTCATGAACTGTAGTTGATGCTGTTAATAGAGAATGTCTTCTCTTAGTCTGCCTGTCTCAGGTGATATATTTTTACTCAACATTGAGAGTCTTGGATAGGACGGGTCTAAGAAAATTTGATAATATGACTATAATTGTCTTGATTACATCTTTGACTTCAGCTTTTCTTAGTCTATATGCTTACTATGTGGTTGGATGATGTGTTCTTTTATTTTTATTTTTTTTTTCTTCTTAATCTTTTTTCTTCTTGGGATCTCTCTCTTTCTTCCTTGTTTCATAAGCCCCAAGTCTTTAATATTTAACAATACAGATTGGGATTTTGGGACAAATTTTATAAACAAAATTTATAAAAGTGCACTTCATTTATTTAAATATAGACTGGCTTAAAAGCAGAATTTTTAATGTCTTTTTTAGTACGATATTGAAAACAATTCCATAAACTTCAGAGGCGCTAGCCTCTGATGCCTATCTCCTCATTAAAGGCACTCGCTTATTTAGGCTCTAAAGGAGGTGCCCAACCGAAAGTGTCTAGCTTTAACTGAGTTAAAGTGCTTAGATGGTGTCTATTTCACTTTAGCACCCAGGCGAGTGCCCAATGCACCTTTGGCAACCCTGGTAGTCGATCATAAATAATTAGAAGGCACATAATTTGAGTAAAGAGAGTTGGTGTAAGACATTTTATTGATGTTGATGTTACAACAAAAACAACAAAATGCCTTATCCCAAATAGTTGGGTTCGGCAACACGAATCTTGTTTCTCCATCCTAATCTATCAAAGACCATATCTTCAGTCAGATTATTATTGATGTTGATGTTAATGAGGGAGATTACTCTTTCCCTCCTTTCTTTTCACTTTAATGAGGGATATTTTTAGCATATTTTTGGTTAAACTAAAGGAGGTGGGTATGTTAAAAGGTTAGAGATGGAAAACAATAAGATTGATGTATCTCACCTTCAGTTTGCAGTTGACGCGATTCTTTTTCTTGAAGCCTATTAAAATAACAGGTGCGTAAGTTAGATACAACTTCTAATGTTTTGAGATGTGGTCAGGGACAAGGGTAAAGGTGAATCTGAGCACAAGCAGTCCCATGGGAGTGATCTGACTCTGCCGATCTAATGATTTATGCAAACATTCACCAATTTAAGGTCAAGAAATGGCATTTGAAATATCTAGGCATGCTTTAAGGAGATTGTCCTAGAAAAATCCATTATGGAACCTACTTGTAGAAATGGATAAAAAGCTTGCTACATGGAGAATGAATTTTATTTCTTTGTAAGGAAGATCCGCCCCCCACCCACAACTAGGCCTTTCTATCTAATCTTCCAGCTTATTTACTTATCTTTTTCAAGATCCGTGTTAACATTATGAAAAGAAACAAGAAAATTCAGCGGGATTTTTTTATGGGAAGAGAGGTTAGAATATGTCGTCGGATGAGTTTGGATAAGTTTAGCAATGTTAAAGAGTGAGGTGGTTTAAATATCAGGAATATTGTGTCCAGAAACTCAACATTGCTCAGTAAATGGCTTTGTTGATTTAGTTATGTTAAGGAAAATTTGTGACACTCAATCATTAGATCAAGTTTATCATTTACCCCAATAAGTGGGACATTAATCCTGGGGCAAAGATCTATTGTCTTGGCCCATTAAAAACATTGCACCCCACTCACACACACACACTCAAGTGCTTTTTGGTCTCGGTAATGAGATTGGATCTAGATTCTGGAAAGATGTGTGGTGCGCAAAATCGTTCTTGATTCTAAATTTCCTTGCCTATACTCCATTTCTCTTTTTAAAAACTCCCTTGTTGCTGGTATTCATTCTTAGAGTGATAAATGCTCAGCTCAACCCTTCTCTGAGATCATCTCTAGTCCCCAATTTTTTTTTCCTTTTAGCCAGGTATGGAGTTCCCAGGTGCTTCCCAGGGCTAAAGCTTTTGTCTAGAATATGTTTCTTGAGAAAATTAACACCTTCGATGTCCTTCAAAAGAGGAGGAAATTCAAAACTCTCTTAGTCCCCTTGTTTGTGTGGTTTGCATGCAACATGCAAGAAGTTGGCCAACGACCTCATTTCTCCATTGTGAAGATTATGCTCAGGCCATTTGGGGCTATTTTCTATAGTTGGCAAGGGTGCTTTGAATTATGCCCCTTGTTACGAGAGATTTCTTCTGCTACTGGTGTCTAAGAGGTCTGGGATTGAAATGCAAGGCTCTATACAGTTTCTTGGGTCGTCCAATTATATGGACCACTTGGAGAAAATAAATGCTAGGATCTTTGAAGATAAAATGTCGACTTTTCATTAGGTCTTGGATAACTTATATAGTTTCTCATTAGACCAAGGTTTCAAGTATCGGTTGAAACCAAAATGACTAGGCCAAGTTGCATTATTTTAAGGGTGGATGATACGAACCTATTGGTAAGGTATCGTTCGATACTTATTAAATGACCTTTATTTTTAATGGTATTGGTCAATACATATCGACTTGTATCAGTTTTGGAGGGGGCCGATTCCTGATCCGAAACCAACACTTTAAACCTTGCATTTGGCAGCAGCATCTAAAGAACATAATGGTATATTAGTGTCAGATATCTCAAAAGAGTAAAGAAAGGTAGTGACTATTACTAAGGCTATGAAGGTTGTGAGATCATTTTGGAGCCACCGCCTCAACGACTAGTTAAGCACTTGAGCTCAACTATGATGTTTGCCCATCAGGAACCCCAGTCCGTCAATTTTTGAAGGCATTTCCTGTAATCATCTTGTAAGCGTAATTCTTTCAAGATCCGGTTAGTAACAGAAACTCAAATCATGCCAAAGCCTTGGCTCTTTTATTTGGGACTGGAGAAGCCATGAGATTTAATCTCTTGTCCCTGGTGATTGTGGTAAACTCCTCTACAGTCATTACTCGAGCTAAGGATGCAGCATGTGACTCTTGGAGACTATCTCAGACACTTAGCTTAATTACGTCTTTGTAACTGAAGATGATATCTCATTCTGTAAGGTGACTAGGTCAGCCAATGAGGTGGAAAATGGTCTCGCAAAGAGCAGAGATTTTAGTAATAACATATATTGCAGCAGTTCATTGCCCTAACTTATTTTTGGTTGGCTTCTTGTAATCGGGATCTGATGCTTATGGTCAGGCCCAATCTTATCTGCCTCTCTTTGTACATTTCTTTTAATTTCCATTTAGTAAAAGCATGTCGTTATTTAAAAATAAAAAAAAGAAACTAAAAAAGAACATTAATTCCTAAGTTAAATGGAGAATTCATTTCCTATCCTTTTTATGATGCTGATGCATTATGGCCTGCAGTCTTGCGTAAACGTGATAATGCATTTCGTATCACCTGAAAATGCCGCCGAGTGCATCCAGTTGATTGATGAACTCCGCCTACTTCCCCCAAAACATGACGCCAAAGAAAACAAACTAGAGGTATATCCCATTATTGTCTCCATTTTCTGCATTATGCTGGTTATTTGTTCATACAGATTTGATTATTCATGGCAAATAGGTGGATTTTTTGTTGCAAAACAGGTGAAGAAAATGAGTCTTTACAGCATTAGTGCAGCAATTATGGAAATTCATGAGCTAACAAGGACATTGTAAGTGACCCTTCTGAAACAGAAAACTTTTTGCTTATGGGTCTTATGGAATATCTAAATTGCTTCTTGTAAGCCTATAATTTTATCTATTGAATAGAAAAATCACTTAGTTCCTACCGTTTCTCCATTTCAAAAGGCTTGAACTGGTTTTGCCACAAACCCTCCCTCCCCTCCCTCCCTCCCTCCCTCAACATGGAAATGATATGAGGATATGGTTCCTGTCATACTTTCAAGAGTAGGCACATTCCTATTTCCCAAAGACTTCATGTCAACACATCAAAACATAGAAATGGTACGAGGATACGGTTCCTGTCGTACTTTGAATGTTATATGCTTATTAATTCACTATCTATGCTAGTAACCTCCATGTGCTGTATTCTCTTTCACTATATTCAACCGAGCAAAACTCTTAAATCATTTCAGGATCTTCAGGCTTTCTCTTCATAAAAATAAGACACATAGTTTCAATATTAACTTATTAACTGCTTTATATTAATCTCTCAATTCTGAGAGAAATTTCCAGAGATTTTTTATCCTAATCATTCTGAAAATATTAAATTCCAAAGACCAAATTCTGTTTGTTGCTTCAGAGATGAAATATTTTATCATCAGATCCTTTATGACAATTCATATTTTAATGGTTTCATTTAAAGATATCAAGCTTCTTTCTGGTTGGAATTTATGAGATTTAATTTTCATAAATTAAGTATTCATTTATTTTGTTTTGAGTTTGTTTTGGTCTTAATTGATCCATCAAAACTTTGAAAAAATTGGATTAAGTTGGTGCTTAAGGAGCATAATTATCAGAACTACATGATTTGTCTTCCTTCTCCATACCCAGTCTTGGATAACATTTGAAGACTTGGTCTAGTTGAGAGAAGCATTTTGTTGTCCTCGTCATTGTTGTTGCTGCTATTGTCTAATTTTGCAAGGAGGTTAGTGTAATTTCTGGACTGTGTGTGTGTGTGTGTGTGTGAGAGAGAGAGAGAGATGGGGAATAACTGGTTTACCTTGCCGCTCCAAGAATTTATCTATGGGAATATTCAAAAGGGATGTGTCTGCGAGTAACAGAGAGAGAGAGAGAGAGAGAGAGAGAGAGAGTCTTGCCGCTGCAAGAATTTGCCGATGGGAATATGGAAAGGGATGTGTGTGAGAAAGATAGAAGGAGAGGGGAGGAAGGGTGAATGACTTGTTTACCTTGCCACTGCAAGAATTTGCTCATGGGAATAAGTAAATGAGCGCCTGTGCTAGAGAATAGAGAAAAACCACTTGTGCACATGCTGACAAATGTGTTAAGAACTTGCAAGAAAGATTTCTCTCCTTACACATGCCCTGTTTTTTGCTTCAAAGCAGATTGCTTTGCACATGCCCGGTTTTTGCTTGCTTCAAAGCATTTTTTCACCCTGTCCACAAATCTGGTTATCAATTTAATTAGCATCTATTAATCTCTTTAGAATCATCAATAGAAAATTTAATTCACTTGTATGACAAAATATTGACTTGTGACTTTGACAATTGATGGTGTCTCTTAAGTTTGCATGTACATACTGAGTCTACTTAAATATGTAACTTGGATACTGATGTTTTTGGACACAATAACTATTCAAGTCCATAGAGGGGGAATTTGAGATTGCATGACATGGTTATATTTATTTCCTAAGCCTGAATATTTTTCAGTAGATTTCATTAGATAATATTAGCTTATTGTTTGAAGCAACAAATTTGCCAAAGAAACTCGTTTTCTGCATTTTTGTTCTTTTTTCAAATTGTTTGTGTGAAAAAATAAAATACTTTTTCTAAATTTTAATCTCCGGGCATTTTCTGTTCAACTTGCATTGAAATCTGAAATAGATTTTATGTTTAGTAATTATTCATCACAAAGAATTTCTTCATAATTTCAGGCGTGGAACTGAAGTTAAAGGGAAGCTGTGAAGAACTGGCATGGAGCTGGTCTTAACCTATTTTAGCATCGTTATCTCTGATATGGATGTAAACCTTCTTGCTGGCTTGCATGGTCTTCCGACTCCGAACTAGCATGTATCACATGCAAAAATTTTGTCACTTGTGTCCATCCATGGTATCTTCATCTTCATCGTGTATATATTTTGTCTTTTTATTTTAATTTATTTATATTTGTTTTTGCATTGCCTACTTCGGACAGCCATTCATTGCAGCATAATTGTAGAGATATTTTTGCTCCTCATTTTGTATATAGAATACTATATGTATGTAGTTTTGAGCCTGTTTTCAGACATGAAATGCAAAAATATGGTAAGTTCATACCGATGTTTGGTTTTGGTTCAATTTTTAGACTTTGAGTTCGGTTTTTGTTTTAAAATTATAAATTCAAATTAGACCGATTTGATTTTGGGTTGAGATCGGTTTAAATTGACCTGGTTCAGTTTGGTTTAGATTATAAAGGACATTAAACCCCATTCATCAATTCTCATAATTTCTCAAAAACAAATACGCCCAATCAAATTTTATTAAAATTTAAAAAATAAAAATAAAGAAAGCAATACGTTTTTATGGGTCCTACCTCTCTTGGTTTTAATGTAGAACACGTAACTCTTTTTTTAATTTTTTGTCCTTTAATTTATATATATATATATCAATCCTTGTAAATGTGGATGTTTGAGAAGGACGATGTTAGAAGAAGACCAAAAAAAAAAAATTCTCACAACGCAAAATCCGACTAATTTGACAAGAAAAAAAAAGTGTTTTTTTATCATTCAACAAAGCAGTGGGTTCCACTACTTTTTCATTTTCTTGCAATCCAAAGGTATATGAGAAAGAAAAAAGTACATTTTCTTTTTCCTTTTTCGGTGTCTAAACATAGCTTAAAAGAAAAAAAAAAATTCGAGCTATTTCAACCTTAAAGGAGGTCAGTAATTACTGTTTTAAAAATAGGTGTACAAGATGAATGCGATGCATAAATACTGTTTTAAAAATAGGTGTACAAGATGAATGTGATGCATAAATAATTCTTCATGATGAATGGGTACTTGTACTGATTTTATTTGCATTGATTCTCAAATATAAATGATGAATAAATACTAATGATATTCAGTCTAAGAAATATATAATTGTAATATAACTATAAAAATAATAATGAATAGGATAAGAAAATCTATTAATTCTATTGAATATATAATTATATGGAACTCTATAAAAATAATAATGAATAGGATAAGAAAATCTATTGATTATATAATTATATGTAACTTTATAAAAATAATAATGAATAGGATAAAAAAAAAAATCTATTGATTTATTGACCTAGGCATGTAATCATTGTCTTGATATTGATATTGTCTTCTATTGGATTATATCTTTA
This sequence comes from Pachysandra terminalis, assembly GCA_031762675.1. Taxonomy (NCBI): domain Eukaryota; kingdom Viridiplantae; phylum Streptophyta; class Magnoliopsida; order Buxales; family Buxaceae; genus Pachysandra; species Pachysandra terminalis. The sequence continues at coordinate 4,931,730 of JAUPMG010000005.1, forward strand.
GTGCTTGGGTAGATGGCGATTGATATCTAGAATTCAACAGTCTTTGACCTCTATATCGCTCGACAATTGAGAAAGAAACGGCTTATGAATAATCAAAGAAACATTGTACTAAATATAATGCATGAGGAAGAAATCAGCAAATCACAATTACTTGTGATGTGTGTAAATGGGTAGAGAGGACTTTATTTATAGAGCTTCTCACACCCTTACGAAGAGTTATAGTGCTTCTTCAAGTCAAAAGTTGTATCTAACAGACACGTGTCCTTAGAATAATCTAGAATATGGCCTAAACCCATTCATTTATTATCTGCCCATAAAGCCTAAAAGATACAAATAATGGATTACAATTAGATCCAAAAAAAAAAAAAAAAAGAATGATTCTCTAACTTGGAAAATGAGACGCTAACTGTGTTGTTACCATTATGATATATAAAATCAAAAGTGTGAACATATCACAATAGCCTTTTCAAATGCGGTTTGACCTTGTTGTGCTGCAATCTATATAATTATCTACACTAAATCTGACACAAATTTAATCTGATAAACGAGATGCTCACAGTAATTTTTGTTTTAGAATATTGAATAATAAAAAATTCAAACATGCAACCGTAATTCTCTCTCCATCAAAGCATTATCACGTGAACCAGAGCATCCAATTTATTTTATCTAACATATTCCCTTATTTTCCGCTACTACTACAACGACAAACATCCCTTCCCCACGCAACCTAATCTCGTCTTCTCTCAAATCAAAAAATAATCTTTTTCAACTCACCCTGGTGTGAACTGAAGAACACCCTATATCATTCTATGGGCAATGCCAATGGGGTCTCAAAAACACTAGCAAAGGATGCCAAAACAAATCTCAACCAGCTGTTATTGACGGTAAAAAAAAGTTACAGTACTGATCAGGCGTTTGTCATCTAGCTTCACGTGATTCAATTAGACAGATTTAGGCCAGGCAAGAACCGAAGAAAGAGACAAAGAAGAGGGTAAGAATGGCCAAACCCATCTTTTCACGTAGAATAGCTGGAGGAGACGATGACTCCATTCTTCCATACTGTAGGGTATCCACGGCCAAGGGCATGTTCTCCTGATCTGGGCTGCACCTGGCCTGCTGCATCGGTGGGTATGCACTGTACATGATCGCGCGTAGCACCGCTGACACCGTCGGTATGTACGCCGTCTTGTTCTTTCCGAGCAACCACGTCAGCCCCATCAGCTGGCAATCCCTTTCCATCATCTTGCTTCTCCTATCATTCCCCTTCTTCTCTTCCCCCACTTTTAGCTATAAAAAATCAAATGGGTTCACTTCATCAATTCTTGCCAGGTGGTAAAAAAAACGCTAAATTATACCGCTTAAGACCGCGCAAATTAGCCTCAGATTTAATATGGATTTTAACGATATTGGAGAGAAAGAGAGAGAGAGAGAAGAAATGATTGGTCGGAGAAGAACTAACCTTCTGTAGGGCTCCGAGACACTTGGTGCAACCGGAATAAGACGAATTCCGGCAATTATGTTCCAAATTCTTGAGAGCGGCGGTCGGAGTGGCGTTCCGGTAAGAAGAAACGTTGAACGCGGTGGGACAGCTCAGGGAGCTGATCTGATGGAGACGAATCCCACAGAAACAGAGTATCGCATCGCAAGTGGCGTTCGGCTGAGGAATGTGAATGTCGCGACTCTGGAGCGAGCTCTGCAGGGAGTTAACACATTTCTGAGAATCGTCGGGCATCATCGGAAGGTCAGACGACGCAGGAGCCGGTGCCGGACCTTGGAGCGCCGACCTCGCGTGGGCGGCGAATAGCCAGGCGGCGAGGACGGGACAGCAACGGCTTCGATCGAGGTTTTGGCCGCAGGCATCTCGGACGCCGCCGAAGAGCTCGGCGGAGAGGTCGAGATGGCAGGTTTGGGTTTGCGTTTGGACTGGATAGGCAGGAACGGTGTTCGGAGTGGAGTATTCGCCGGGCTTTAAAGGCTGCTGGTGGCCGTCGTCAGATTCCGGCAAGATGACGGCAAAAGATTGATGAAAAATAGAGGAAACGAAGATGAGAGATGAGAAAAGGAACGAACTGGAAAACACTTCCATGCTCTGTATCTGAAGAAATCAAGTTCTGAACGGAAAGCGAGAGAAAAGAAATAATGGATTACAAGAGAAAACCTCAGAATTTCATTTGAACGAAGTTAGAGAGATTCGCTGAAGAAGACTGAACGAAAGACAAAATAGGAGAAATATATTTCTGATGGAATGAACAAAGTGAAGGAAATTACTTGGAACTCGGAGAGAGCACTTTTTACCAATGTGTTTTCTTGAAGAGATTCAGAAATATTCGTTGCTTTGAACGTTACTGCATAAGGCAATGTAGAAAAAGCAATGAAAAGGGTTGAACAGATGAAGAAACCAGAGAGAGAGAGAGAGAGAGAGAGGTGTCGCTGTAAGAGAATCCTTAAAAATCTATTTTTTTATGCTCTGAAAAAGAGAGGAAAAGTAATTTTTCCATCCACATAAAAATATTGATTTCATCTAGATGCACAAGGGCTCCAAAGTTCACGAAATATACAGAGATTCCCATTTATTTTTAAATAAATAGATATTTCTATGATGATTATGTTAAATTATTAATGTAATTCTGAAAGTTTTGAGAGGGTTCACCTGACTAATAAAGAAAAAAGAGGAATCCTAAAAAAAGATATATATAT
>JAUPMG010000005.1:4961036-4979106 GCA_031762675.1 Pachysandra terminalis
CTGGATGATCATTGCAATGATGGGTCACCCATGTTACATTCTGATTTAATCAGAATATGCCATGAAACATGCAGTTACAAGTATCAGCTTATTACATTTTTTCATGAGTGATTTGTTTCAATTTTTTCTGCCTTTTCTGTTTTCTGTAGTCAGATACATAATTATGAGTGTGTGCGTGTATGCAATGCATATATGCATATATGTATGTATGTATGTATGTGTGTAGTACAGACATGACATATCGTTGATTTAATAAGAGAGCATATATGTTCCTATTTCCAAATAGAACACCTCTCTTTGTTTGCACTGGCTGAAGTCTTCTTTATCTAATTCTTAATCATACAAACTATTTACTTTGCAAGTTTAGGCTGACCGCAAATTTTGTAGGACAAATATAAATTCTGAGGTTTCTGATATTTGTGTAAAAACACATCTTACTCTTGCATCTGTGAATGCCACCAGAAAGTTGTTTGAGTTCTTGAGTATTGACCAAAAGCCTTATAAGTATCCTTTTGCAGTACCATGTTGAGGAGAAATTTTTGAAAGATCTTAAGTTGGCACTAAAAGCACTGATTGATGTCAAATGTGAGTTTACTGTCAACAAAGAAAACTTCAAATGTCACATACGTTGTGCTTTGCTAATTTGCAGGGAAAGAAGAACCCTGGAACAGATCGTCAGTCTGTGGTGTCATTCTTGGATCAAGTTAAGAAGGCAAAAGAAATGAAAATAGACAGGTATTACAGTCCATATGATTACTCTTCTTGAGCTAATAATATGTTTATCTGGCATCACTGCTTGATTGATTCAGATTTTATTTAAGTAGTAATCATTCCGTGAGTGCCCTTAGCTTTTCATTTTTGAACTTTTTCTGTTTTCTTGTTCTACTGGATGAACTTTGAGGCTTCATATAATAAATGGTAAAGTAGAAGCAGACAGAACAATGAAGCATCAACTTCAGTATATCCGTTTTTATTTGTGTTTTAGTGTAGTTGAGTTTGAACTTTGAATTAGCACCGAGGGTTTTGTACATTTTTCTGAGTCATGCTACTAGGCGGATGCCTTTCTGTGGAAGTTGGAACTTTGGTTGGGTAGCTTTATGCTGACTCAGAACATTAAAAGATATAATTGAACAATGAAATTTTCTCAAAACCTAAATCACTTTACATCTAAAATATTGTCATCCTAGAAATATACTTACCTATATTCCACAGTAAAAATAACTTTTACTATGTTGAAATTTCTCATTTCCATTTTTCTAGTGGGTTGATGCTATAAGCTGTATCTTATATATTCAAGCTCAAGTTTTTTATCACTGTATCTCCTATTCCAAGGTCCAATTTTGAAGCCAAATTGGATCTTTCATCTGATTCTGTCTGCATGAGAAAGAATAAAATAATATCAAAAAGATTGATTTTAAGAACATTTGGGACTGTAAATTCATTTTAGAAACATCTCAATTACAATTCCAACACCCAAAGAGGAAGGAAATTTGACCAGGCCCATACAGAGTACTCATTGAGTGCTTGGGCATTTAAATTCCTTCTCTCTCTCTCTCTCTCTCTCTCTATATATATATATATATATATCCATTGGAATTTCTTCCTTGCCTCATGAAAATGTGTATGATTGTCTTATATATAGTATATATGTCTCTATATGAATTATATATCTATCAGCATTAAATTTATATGAAAAATGCTATTGCATCTTCTATTGCTCACTTGATCTAGGTTTTGGCAATTTTAATTACTAATACTTTTAGTGTTAATCCAGCTGGCATATTCTCATGAGAATGAGAGCTCCCAAAGATGGTTGCTGCGATCCTATTGCACCTCTTGAATTACCACATTCTTTGCATGCATTTCATCGTGTCTCACAAACAGATACACTGAACAAGGTAACACAGTCTTCTGTTGCTTTTTATGTATTTCGAAAATCATATTTCTGCTACATAGAAACTGGAAACCATGTTTCTATTAAATCAAATGACCAAGGCACAACAAAATGATTGTATCCTTGAGATCCAAACCTCTATTCTCTGAATTTTTTATAATTTGGTTTGGATTTCATTTGTTTGCATTAATCGTCTGTAGGAACCATCTTCTCTGTTTGCTTATATCATAGGCTCCTAAATGGACATATAGATTTGAAGATATAATGTTGTTTAAATTGAATGTGTAATGCTTGACTCAGTATGTACTGCTTTTATAAGTGTGATACAATTATTTAAATCCAAATTGGATCGTATAACCATAAGAGACTTTGGTTGTGGTTTAATAAATTGTAGGCGTCATTATGATTTTCTAAAGGTTCTTAAAAAACACAAAAAAGAAAAAAAGGAAAGAAATCATGAATTATCTATGGCTGTGTTTGTACAAGAAATTGGAATTATGAAATTGGACTGCAGAAATCTGAATCAAAATTCTGCAGAATACAAAATTATGTTGTTTGATTGCCTAATAACAACATGAGAATTGACATTATCCAATCCTTGATGACTTTTATCAAAGAGGTGACTTTCATTCCTAAAACCAGATAGTTACTATACATGAACTAATACCGACACTTGTCAACTTCGTGTAGGGCTAACCCATCTAAAACTTATGTTCATATTTTCCTCCATTATTTCTGTACTAAACCATTAACGTTTCTTCTTGACCCATTTCTATATTTGGCTACGAAGCCAATGTCCATGTTTTGCTTATATCTCAGAACTGACGGGGGAATCAAGAGATGCATTACGCTTTGAATGTAAATCATACTACTAATAAAGAAAGCAATTTTTAAGCCTTTTCTTTTTTGATTACTTTTACTTTAATGTCCTGAGAAAAGTTATATATTCTAGAGTAAATACCATTATTTAAGTAATATAATTGCAATTATAGGTTGTATGTTCTTTTCATACATTTAAAATGTTTCATCTTATTCAAAAAAATTCATTGATTTTCCAAACCTTTTTCCGGAATGAAGTATCATTATAATGTTTAAATACTTACTAGATATTAAAGTGATTCCTTTCATTAAGAGGGCATTTAGCTATTTACATTTAGTTGTGGGGGCCCACTTTTATTAAAACAAAGAGACAAAGTTGAAGTTAATAGAACTCAATTCTAAAGGTTCAATTTAGTGAGTCTTCTACTGATATTAAACCATTCCTTGTTGTATAATTCTAACTTAAAAGAGAAAATTTGGTGGGTTCCACCTCTTTCTATCTTAAAAAGAAATACAGTGATCCATGTCCTTTAGAGTCCTAAGTCGATTGAACAAATCCCCAAAAGAAAAAAGAAAGAATTCAATTGTAATAAAATATCTATTTATTTTTTAAACAGTTTCCTTTTAGCAAAAAAAAAAAAGTTAATTTCTAAACTTCCTCACTTTTAATTACACTCATAATAGAACCTGTACAAGGGCTTGTTTCTAAACCTTAAGCATACTAAAAGAGCCCTAAGCCAATATCCATTCAATAGAAAGACCCAAAAACACTAGGAAACATACAAAATACCTTCTAAAACAACAATTAAAAATCCATTAAACTTTCTATACGAATTTACTGAAATATCTCTCATTCTAGAACTCTCTAATGATTTAAAACTCTTCCAACACTCAAATCATTCTCGAGAACATATAATACATATTAAATATAATAACTGTTTTTGGTAAGTGGAAGTATTGGAAGTGTTATAATTTTGATTTAACAATTAGAAATACATGTTAAAAGAATTGAGGGATAGTTGGGCCCACTTCAGTGCCCATAAATATATATCAATAAATCTTATAGGAAATTAAATTATTTTAAATATAATTATAGAAATATAACAAGGCATCAGATTGTGATTTGATCAACATTGATAGCAGTCTTATAAAAAATGTTTCTGTAGGTGTCTTCGGCTGATGTATTCATCAATCCAAGATCAAGATGAAACTATGTTATATATAATACCATTTTCTTCAGTAAAACTTATGCCAATACAAATTTTTGTCACTAGGAACAATGATGGTGGTGGGAGAGCTTTGAGTATGAGGCTTGACATGCAGACATACAATTAACTATGGTTAAAATTGAAATGTGTTTTAGCTTACAATGAATTCCAGAGAATTGCAGTAGAATTTCTGTTTCATTTCCACATTGTGCCGCCAAACATAGAAGTTGGAATTTGGACCTCCAAATCCAATTCTTAAACCAATTTCTTTTTTTCCTTTTTAATAATTAGCAGCACTTTATTAATCAGAAAAAGAAGATGCAAAGAGAAATATAGAAATAAAAAATCTATGTCAACCCTTAGTTCCAATTCCTTGAGTCAACAATTCTAATGTAATTATTTATATTTGAATGTTTTGCTATCCATCATACTACACAGTATTTTTGTCCCTTTTACTGTCAAATATTAGCATAGCATATTATCACCACATGGTTACTTTATCTTAAATTCAAAAAACTCTTATAGAGTAAAGAAAATTATCATCATTAACCTAAACAACTTCTTAATGATGCAAGTAGACTATCTATCAATTCAATTAAAGGAATCCTGGACAAAGGATATTGCCAACCTATTCCTTAATCCAAAGTCCGAACTTCTAAAACAAATAAAATTATTTCCTTCTAAATTGGTTGACAATGCCATTATAATAGATTAACAAGTAGTTTCGTCCTTCATTATTTGGTCATTAAACTCATTTTCGGGTCAGTTTCTATTGCTTGCATACCCCCCTTTCACATTTGTATTTGTTCTCAATTTTTCATTAATTCTTTGTTAAGGTTTATACCATAACTTCCATATGGGCAAGCACACCATTTTTAATGGTTCAATGAGGTGACATTTTGTGCCAGTCCAATATTTTAGCTTCTTGCGATAACAACCTTGCAGAACCACGATATTAAGAGAGATGCAGCTTCTCTCCTATGTGCCCGTCTATTCAAATCTATTTTGATGTGCACAACCTTGCTATTGGTCTCTTTTTATTTTTTCTTTTTCTTTCTTTAAGAGACCTAGAATGTCATTTGTTGATGGGTGATCTGAAATCAATTAAATCATTTGGAGATTACTGTTTGGAGTTGCTTTGTTTTTCTTCGCACTAGTCTAATTTTCTGGTGACATGGAAACTTGTGGAGAGTCGATTAATTTCTAAATAATCTATCCTTGCATATGTTAGTGGTGCTGATAGGCATATCCACTATGATTATTTTCATGTGTGGCGTCGATTTGTAGTCCTTCCTCCAATAACACAGGAAGTGTTCTTTATGTAGAAAGATGTACTCATTAACAACTTGAAAAGCATGAAAAGAGTTAAAAAAACATAATGTTCATGTTTGGTAATCAGGATCCACATTCCATTCATTTCTTAAAGATACCCATTGAAAATACATATACTTAATAATTTGCCTATTTCTAACAGAATTCTCAAATTAAAACTGTAAAGACACGTCAATGACCAAGTAGTCACAAGGATACCTGAGTACCATATTTCCATTTTCTAGTGAAAGCCTTAATCACCTAGAACCACTATTAACTACAAATTGCCTGCAGCTGGAAAATAAACAGGAAAAAGAAAAGAACTAATTATTTAACTGATTAATTAACAGTTTCTTATCCTGCTTTTTTCTTGCTCGACTTTCCCACTGCAAATGTTCTCCACTGCTTTAAATGAATATGACATTGCAATACTTGCTTATGCACAATTTTCGTTGATTGCTCCTCAGGAAGGGTACCATACATTTCGTGGGGGATTCTGGAACTACTTCAGCATGGGTAGGAATTTTTCCTTTTGATCTTTACTTTCTTCGTGAAATTATTTGACTGATATGTTTTCTATTTAATATATCTTTGAGAGGCCTCTAGGGATTAGTTGTTCCTTTTTCATTATAAGATACACCCCTTTTTGATTTCTCTTCTTTATTTTCTCCTCAGTAAGAGAACTGAAATTAATTTTTTCCTATTTCTTTTCTTGGTGGGTGAACATCAAACCGTGATTTTATTATCAAGGCACATGGATCATAGCCACCATGACATCAGGCTCGATTCCACTAACAAAGTGAAATTTATGGGGAATATTTGGGTATTTTATACTCATTAGTGCACTTGAAGGATCCTAAAATTTGAAAGAACAGATAATATAAAGAGCTATCAATTTTAAGACCAACCCATTTCAGCTTAATATGTTACTGGATGCCATATCAATCTAGCCAATTGGTAACTGTAGGCAGGCACTAAAGCCGAAGATTGAGGTGCTTGATTTGGTTGTGGTAGTTGGGGGACCAATCAACAAGCCCATCTACTTCCTTTATTCTATGAAATACTTAATGTGCTTTCTACTTAGATTTGTTGTGGGATTTTGATTCACAAAGACAAAAAGATGTTTTGTGATTGTGAAGGTGAATAAAGTTGTGTGGAACTGTAATTATGGTATTGTATATGAAAAATAAATTTGTATTGTTATCTATCACTCGGTCAATATATCCTTGTAAAGGTCCAAAGAAGGTAGCAAGTGAAGCGGGATTGAAGGAGATAACAATTGTAAGTTTTGTATCTAGTTCCCATCTCTTGCAGTTGCCTAAAACGAATTGTATTCTTTCTTCTTGTTAGTTTATTTAATTAATATTCAAGAAAGAAAACGAAACATAGAGTTTCTCTGGTTTCTAGAGTTTCTCTGGTTTCTCTTGCCATGTGTTATACTCCTGTTGGAGTGTCTATGTCACTGCTTTTAAATATAATAACATACCCAAATAAGAAAAAAAAAAGTAACAAGAATCAAGTGGCTGCTTTACTGGCTAGGTATCGCATGGGAGCACTTAGACAGCTGCCTAGGGCCTCAGGGCACGATCAGGTGTAGGAAGGTTGGTTAGGAAAATGGTATCTGATGTCTTGATGTTGTTTTGACTACACTGCATCACACGTGTAAAAATCTCATAGAAAATATACCAATGATAAACAGCAAAGGTAATACGCAAATCTCAGTAGCAAACTTTATTAGCATGCTTGTTTTTTCCGTTCACTTTATTCTATGAAGTTTTATTTCTTTTGTAGCTTTAGATGCAGAAACTAAAGAAGTGAAATTGCTAATTTGTTTCTTTTGCAATTGCATATAATTTGCTGAATCTCTGGTTACATTTTCTTCAAACCGATGTTGTTATTTTTGCGCAATAAGTAGCTGCTTATATTACCCTCATAGTTTTTCTGACTTAAGTAACAATTCATTTCTCTTCTGTGCAGGAATGGATGCTCAAGTGTCATATGCATTTCATTCTGAGCGGAAGTTGCATCCTGAAAAATTCAAAGATCAAATTGTTAATCAGGTAATGCTTTACTTTTCGCACTACTTGGCATAATGGTCAATACACGCAGTAATCGTGGTGTTTTTCTGATTATGATGTTAGAAGCTTAATAAACCTTCAAGGATCAATGATTTAGATAATTTGTGCAGTTCAGTTTTGAATTGTTCAAAGTGACGAGTAGTAACAACAAATGTTATCCTCCCCCATCAAAAAGAAGTTGAATGCCGATCTTAGTTATCAACCTAAATAGCCTCTGGCCTGCTCCTCTATTTGATGTTATGATCTTTCTTGCCTCTGTTGTATAATTAAAGATGTATACATATCGTATGTCATGAAATGATTTTTTGCATTAATTTCAATATTCTGAAAGTTTATTCTAAAGAGCAAGCATTTGGTTGCTTTCAACCATCATCATCATCATCATTGTGCCAGTTATTTGAGCTTCACAAATCCTTTTCCACCATTCTGTTGAGACAGCAAATCAGGATCAGTGAGAAAATTATTTATATTAATGCCTGCTTCTAGTCATATGCATGCTCTCCTTCCTTGAGGCCTGGCCGAAAATGCAGGGCTATGAGCGTAATGATGACAGAGTAATCTTCAAGTAATCTATGCTCTCTCTCGTGATAAATAACTGTTCTCTCTCTTTCTCTCTCTTGATAAATAACTGTTCTCTCTCTTTCTCTCTCTCTCTCTCTCTCTCTCTCGATACATAACTGTTTTATTTATTTTTTTGGAGAAGCTTATAATGCAAATGCAGAATATACTATGAAAAACTTAAATTCCCAAACCTACCCAACCTCAAAGCCAGCCCCCAACAAAACACCTCCCTGACATGGGTCCCCTATACAAAGATTTTCTCCAGACTTTTGCTGTATCAAATTTGTTACCAGACCTAGGTATCGTTGAGAATAAAATATTCATCAATGTTAATCAACAACACCAACAATCTAGTTGAGAGTATAGAATGCATCAACCTTGACAATGTGTACGATCTAACTAACAGCATACCTTGTGTTAATCTTCATGAACAAGCTAGCATCCCCTGATCCAAACATAGCAGTTAAAGAATCTTTCAATTCACAAAGTTCATGATTCTGCAAATCCATTGCCTCCCTAAGTCCTGTAACCAAAGTGATGGTCTCTATTTGGGTGACACATCCTACCATGCTTGTACTAGAAAAGACTTGAATGATCTCACCCATGTCCCTGAATACCCAACCGTTGCCAACAGGCCCTGGACGGTCTATAGGTCATCTTCCAATGTTAATCTTGAATGTTCCAATTGGCTGCCATAGAAGCACTAGTTCATAGCTTTAACCAGAATAAAACCTCCTTTGTCACTCTCTACTGGACAAGATCACGGATGTGACAAGGCATGACCCAAGCTAGCGTGATCCTTTGAAGAAAGAAACAACATAATGAAGAACTCACCTACTAATGCAAGGACAGGTGGGCAGCTGAGGTGCTTGCTCTCAAGCACATCACACAAACTTGCGGAGAGAGAACCTTAAATCTCCTTTTCTTCTGGAAGACATCATTTAGGTTGATCTTGTTAACGGTAATGTCCAAACAAAAGTTTTAATTCTGAGTAAAACTGGGAGACCCTAGGCGTGCTTAAACTGGAAAACAGTGTACAAATGCCCAATACAGTGAGTTGTAAATTTAAAAGGGATTTACAAGAGAAGCAACCAGGAGTGCTATTCTCAGCTCTTTCTATGGAAGATTGAATAACATTTTAGTATTTTTACTAATGTAGTATGCCTAAATGATATGCGTTTTTCTTTCCCATCCTTGTGGAATTCACACCATCAGAAGTTTAGACATGTGAATTAAAAAACTTATGTAGAATCATATATATTATGATGCTTCAATCCTCTCTGGATTAATAAGGGAGAAAGATGGATTGGTGACCTACCTAAGAAATTTCTGAAAACAATTATTACTTTTTCTTTTCTTTTACAATTTGGTTAATTGCCAGTGTTTGACATGCATTACAATTACTTGTATTTGTTCCTAGTCAGCTTACGTTTTCCTTGGACAGCATATTCCCTGGATCACGCTGTTAAAATATTTGGATTCGTTTTTGTTGAGTTGGCTGTCACATGCTATTATTCTCCGTCACTATCCTTTAGAAAAAATATCTTCTTATAGTTTTTGTCTTGATCAGAGCACTTATGCAAAGATTGGATGTACACAAGGATGGTTTTGTGCTTCTCTTTTTCATCCTTCTTCAAAGTGAGTATATGGGTTGACCATTGATACAATAGAGTTGCATATTAGCTTCAAATTAGGTTACTCTGATTGTCTGCAATTTCACTTCTTTTCATTGCACATAAAACTAGATTGTTACATAAGAGCTTAAATGCCTTGACTGGATGAAGATATGAACTTTAAACATTTTTTTCTCAATGAAGATTCATTTTTTATCTGCAAATAATCCAACAAAGCTTCCTTTTTCCAAAAATTTCCCAAACTTCTTATGAGAGACTTGTGTTATCTTTGTAAATTGTTTTTTTCGTGGAAACTGTTTTGTAGTAAAATCCATTACTGGCTTTTTGTTTAATTGTGTATTTTGGTGAGAATGGTTAATTTTCAATACAGGAACATAGCTCAGCTTGCAAAGATTAAGATCATGAAAAAACAAGGTGAATGGGAAGATCTTGACATACCTCGCAGGTGAGATTAATGATTGTTCTGAATCTAATTGACACATTTCTTTCAGCTCTGATACCTGTTTGAGCCATGTTTTACTCTTCCATTATCCTATTGATATCCCAGAACAATAAAATTCATATGACCACTGTGTTTAATTATTTCTCTGATAGTTTTTAATCAATAATACTTCTATCAACATCTCTAATCAATATGTGAGTTGGCAATTTATACTTTCTGTCTCTTGCTTTCTCTTTCATGGAGAAAAGGAAGAGTGAGGGCCTTCCAGTTTTTGATATGGTTAATGGTCATGTATCAGATCCAGTGTTTAAAACCTGGATCGGCCAGCTGACTTAGAAGTCTGCTGATCCAAGTTTCTTGGTAACTCAGTCTTAGTCACTAGCTAGTCAGTTTGTATTATAAATTTATAAATTCCCAAGTTAAATCAGGTAAATATGTCTGAAATCAGTGTTATTCTTGTCAAATTTCTAAGTGAGTTGTCCAGTTCTCAAGAACATTTGCCCAGTTTTCTAAGATACACAGCGAGTTTACTTGAGTCAAAACCAAGATATGTGAACCGAGTTAAGAGGGCGAGTTTACCTGGAATCTCACTGATCTAAGTAACTCGCTCAAGTTTTCCGAGTTTCCTGCAATGTTTTAAACTCTGATCAAATTAATCAGAATTTTGATTTGCTTAGTTGTATGTAGAAATTTCATTTGATCCGTGCTATTGAACAGAAATACGTCATATTATCCTCTGCTTTTGTGTAACTTGTTGTTAATCAGAATTTTGATTTGTTTAGTTATATGTACAAATATTCATTGGACCTGTGCTATTGAACTATACATCATGGTATCCTCTGCTTTTTGTGTAACTTTCAATTCTTAATGTGTTGTTTGGCAACTCTGAAGGAGTTTCTCAGTGTTGTGACGTTTATTGGTTCTTGTATGAAAGTATATCCATATAATGGTGTCCAAATAACTAGGGCGGTTTCTAAAAACAAAAAAAAAAAAAAAAAAGAGAGAGGAAGAATAATAAGTGGCTACTATACAGAAATTGACAATTGAATCTGATGGGAGACCTGATTAAATTTTGGAATCATTTATCTTGAGCTGAACGCAGCTAATATTCTAATTCAGTGCCACATCAATGAACCTAGAAAGTTGAATTGATTTTTAGATCTGCAAGGGCCTTTCTTTTGTAGTTGATATGTGACTCTCATGGTTGTTCTTGTGGATAATCCTTTTGCAGCCATAACATGCAACAACTTTAGTTCAAACATCAAACTAAATAAATGCATTTTTTCTTTGAAATTCTTTCTTTTTTCTTTTTTCTTTTTTTTTTTTCTTCTTCTGCTTTTTTAGTTAATTTTTGTTGAATTTTATTCCTTCAAAAATAGTACTTGAGAGGCTATCCTACTGATGCTTTCTCTCTTGGATATGCAGCATCAGGTCGATCGTTTGTCTTAACTTGCCTAGCTTTTCTGGTGGATTTAATCCTTGGGGAACACCAAATACGAAGAAACTCCGTGATGTTAGTTCCGATTTTTATTTGTAAATACCTTTTTTTTTTTGTTAGATGAAACAGATAAACAATGCTGTATTCGATAATTGCAAATAAGCTTTTAACAAGTTCTTCTGCTAACACATTTCTTGGTTGGTTATGATCTACAGAGAGACTTGACTCCACCATATGTAGATGATGGTCTTCTTGAGGTTGTTGGCTTTAGAGATGCTTGGCATGGGCTTGTATTGCTTGCTCCTAATGGACATGGGACTCGTCTTGCGCAGGTTAGAAATAAATTTTAGAGTTATTTTTACTGCTCATGGTACTTCTAGTGATTTTTTAAGAGATCCCCTTGATATGTGAAGTAATAGTATTATGTATTAGAAACCATATAACCCTGAATGAAGACTCAAGAAATTAGACAAGGGACCCTAGAAAAACTGTTTACTAGTAACATGTGTAAGATCAAATCCAGGATAATCCCCAACATGGTAAGCAATCTACGAATGGTCATCTTCTCAACATGGAAAGACCAAAATTGGTTACTCTCTAAATATGTACAGATCCCTTGATTTGGGATTACATAACTGTATTCCTGTAATTTAGGCATTACCAAGATCAGCTCATAGATTTGTATTATATAATGACTGACCCTGATTGTGAATAATACAAGCAATATCATTCATTCCATAAACTGTTCTTTACCTTCCACAACATGTATTTACTATTATACAATGGTATCATTACTAAAATAAGAACTAGAAGTTTCAGTGCAGGAAGAACATAAGAACTGCATTCTTGATGCTATATCTTACAAGTGTACACATAATCTATCGATGTGGTGATACGTATTCTTTATTTAGGGTCAACTTCAGTGGCATGGTTTCCAAATCATTGACTATTGCTTAACATACTTTCGAATTATATCCAAGAGTTGGTCTACCAATTGATTGTTGCTGATCATTTTATATGTGGGTCATTTGTAACAAATACAGTACAATGGACATAAATGTATCCATTAAGAGTAATTTATTAGACAATAAGATAAATAAAAATGTATTAATGTGGATAAAAGAATTTAGATGTCATTTTAAAGAACTTTGCAAAAAAATGTAAGATTTGTAACAAATACAGTAGAATGGACATAAATGTATCCGTGAAGAGTAATTTATAAGAGAATAAGATAAATCAAAATGTATTAACGTGGATAAAAGAATTTAGATGTCATTTTAAAGAACTATGCGAGAACATGTAAAATTTGTAACAAATGCAGTAGAATGGACATAAATGTATCTGTTAAGAGTAATTTGTAAGACAATAAGATAAATAAAAATGTATTAATGTGGATAAAAGAATTTAGATGTCATTTTAAAGAACTACGCGATAACATGTAAAAATAAGATTTTCTTGATAAGCTTCTCCTAACATTTAAAAGCTAGTTTCCTTTATCACTTTGCTGGGAAGCAGTTGATTAAACTTTACAGACATCCAATGTATAAACATGATTGTTTGCCATATGCATCAAAGCCTGTGATATATCTTTTACTTTCTACGAATAGGCAAACCGAATCCGCTTTGAGTTTCACAAGGGTGGATCTGATGAAACATACATGAGGATGGATGGAGAACCATGGAAACAACCCCTCCCTGAAGATGATGAGTCCGTCGTGGTTGAAATCTCTCACCTTGGCCAAGTTAACATGCTTGCCACTGCAGACTGCCGATCCAAAAGTGTCCATGACCCTTCATCTCCATCCAGCCATCATGATGAGGAGGATAGTAATAGTAATAGTACTGAAGATGACTCTGCAGAAGACTCGGAAGAGCGGAGGAAATTTGGCGCAGCGGACACATTCAAAATCCCGGATGAAGCTGACATTACTCGTTTAAGTTAGAGCTGTTCAAAATCTGATCCATTGCAATTCTATTCGACCTTTTATCTTGATGCGATTCTAGTTTGAGATCTTCTCATTTTGAGTCTTTCTAGTTGAAACATGATAATGGATTCAGTATACAGTTGCTTTTTATCTGATTGTGACTGCTTAGATCCTACATGCATGTATGAAATTTCACAAGCATTTTGTAGTCAGCTAAATTACCCGTCTGAGGAAATTATTAAGGATCTCAACAAAGAAATAACCAACTTGTTTGCATGGGCAGTTGTTGCGGACCGCTTTTGTCATGTGGATGAATGATCCGACCAATCCATACCGTCTATATGACAAGGGATCTTTTGGATTATCATGTTTATAATATTTTAATGTTTATATAATTTACTAGTACATATGTAGCATGTATTATTGACCATCTAAGGTAAGTCTTTATGCAAGATGACAAACGTCTTTGGGACTGAAATGGTATGTGACCTAAGGTTCATGGAATTTATACATGAAGAAGTGCAATTTGCTAAATAAGCTTGCATTGTGAGATGGCTATTGTCAAGATATTTCTTATGTACTCAAACATCATTCAAAACAGGACATGCTTGTTTTGTACATGTGGATCCCACCATTCATGAATACATATCATTGACTGGTGTTTCGGTACATAGCAAATATCCTGTTGTTCTAAGTATAAAATGTTTTTCGCATCTCACCACTCGTGCATATCTATCATTGACATGCCTTCTGTTGAACGGTGTTTGGGTACATAGCAAATATCCTGTTCTAGGTATAAAATATTTTTCCCATCCCACCACTAAACGGGGGCACTTATTTTTATTACTTTCCTTCTATTGTGGAGAAATTACCTCGTATCGTCTAGAACAAGATGGCTACGGTTAATAATGTAGTGTCTTGTATGTCGTGTTCACAAGGGTGTGCAAATACACGTTATTCATCTGGACTTCAATAGACCTTTTAAAAGTTTAAAAAGATAATGCGCACACACACACATATATATATAAACATGTGACGTTTGCTGACACTTGATGCTGAAGCAGTTACCTTGATCCAGACGATATTCACTCAAAGAAAACCTCTAGAAACAGCTTATCTAAATGACCCAGCTTATACTGACACGTGTTATTTCACATGAAGTAGACACCTTTGGCCGCAGTTTTTAGCCGGTTGTTTCATAAAACAAGAGATCACCTAACACAAAAGCACCGCTATCTTCCACTTTTCCTCTCTCTATATTTATAAAGAACACCTTTTCTGATTGTAGTCTGTGTTTTTGCTATCAAACTTGTTCTCTAATCTGTTCTCTATGAGCTTGAGGTACATGAGTCGGGTGTTGTACCAAACGGGGATGCGGGCAATACATGGGATTAAAGATCAGGCTTCCAAGTGCGATTCCACCATTAGATCCCTTAAAGACTCCTCCACCTGCAGTTCGAAGCAGACTAGGCGATTCTCAAATGCTTATGATGCCACTACTTTCACGTCCAGCAAGAACGGCGACGATAAGTTAAGGCGGGCTGAGGAATCGCTCCGGATGGTCATGTTCTTGAGCTGTTGGGGTCCCAATTGATCACTCTATACATATTTATATCTACATATGTGGCTCAAGAACAATTTGTAATTTTGCTGTTTATATTTGAGGTTCCTTTTCTGTAAATTTTATGCTGAGTATGTATAAATCTGTTTTATGTGTACATAAAATTGGAGTTCATACAGATTTCATATCTCTCTCTCTCTCTCTCTCTGAGTTGATTTATTTTAAGGAAAAAAAATGTGGTCAAACATAGTATTGAAATTTTGAACAAGCACCGGTGTGTGGAGTTCGTACCTGATCTAATCGTGTTAGATCGTTCAAGTCTATAATAATGGTTTCTGGGTTCAAACTTAGGTCTCCCGTCAACATGGAACTCTCACCACTAAACTACAACATTTGATGACATTGAATTTAAGTAAAAGTTTTATATTACTCACTGTTCACACCCCTCTGACTGGATTAACCTAACATAAATCCAAACGCGACCCAAAGAAATAATCGGACCCATCCCTACGGACTACAAACCTATGTTTAAGTCCACCCACACATAGGGCCGGGATGATCGGCCCAGGTGGGTCACCTGGAGCATTGCCACCCTTAGATTGAAGTTTGTCCGGAATAAACCGGCGAGCTCCGAGTTCATTGCAGAAAGGTCATCGTTGATTTTTCTGCAATTCCAAGGCTGTGTTTGCCCCGGTTTGTGGTTATGGATAAGCACTCATTGGATAAGTTGCTCAATGGGAGCACTTATCTATAGCAACAATAAACTATTTATTTAAAGAAAATAACGTTTGGTAAATAAATTTATTTAAATACTTATGCAAATTTAGGGGTAAAATAAGTATTTTAAAAATATTATTAAAGTTGTGAAATAGCTTAATGCATAAGAGCTTGGGAGAAGCTGCTAAGTGGCTTCTCCTTATGGGTAGTCTTCCACTAGTGCTTATGGGTAAGCACTTACCCACGAGTGCTACCAAACAAATATTTAATTTAAAAAAGTGCTTATATAAGTTATAAACTGCAATAAGTACTTGTAGAAGCCGGGCCAAACGTGCCAAACGTAGCCCAAGTCTGTAACGATGGCTTTCTCGAAAGGGGTCATATATAGAGATTAGGGCTTGAGGATTCTTGTACTAACTATTGTTCACAAAATTTGAACATCTGGGGCTCCATTGGATACCACGTAACTAGAAGAATCTCATTGATGAAAATCTCCGTTTTCAACCGTCTGATTATCATATTCTTCTATAATACTTGAGAGTAATTTTTGACTGAAAACTAAAAAAAAATACATATAAAGAACGTCTGATGTCGGTTCCAGACTCCCACTCCTCTGCAACATTTAGCGACGTGGCTAAATGCATCGCTTAAAGACGTCTTAATTAGTCCTTCCCACAGAACAGACTACTGCGGTCCCCAGCAGATGAGATGCATGACATTCTCAGCTTTCTCGGCTTCTCTTCTTCTCCGTTTTTCCTCCACGCTCGCCTTCTTCGCCGGATCGACGCCACCGGAAACCCATCTTATCTGATTAGAACCGCCGGATTCCGATCTGGGTCTCGCCTGAGAAGACTTGAAACCGGACATCATCCCTTTAGAAGAGCTCTGGTCCTTCAATCCTTGAACTGCTCTGATACAGATTCTGCTCATGTACCTCAGACTCATCTTCACCTGCCCAAATTAGCTACTTATATCTTCAAACCCGAAAACACAAAAAGGGAATAGATCAAAGTAACACGTTACGAAGACGTTTGCTTGATTATTGCAAAGAATCAGGGATTTCGTACTTTGCTTATTACAGATGGCTACGCGGAAGGAATAGGTGGCCTATAAATACAGAGAGTTGGCACTTAGAACCTACTAAGCTCCAAAGAACCGCAACTCACTCATGGTTTCTCAAAACCGCGGGACTTCGCTCTCAGAAAACAGCAGCGGTTTTATTAGTTATTTTGGTTTCTACACGTACCCCTCAATAATTTTATCATACCCAATAAATCAAACTTTGATTTCAATATGTCCCAATTTTTCTTAAAAGGCAAACTTACCCTCATAACCTTGTGACCATATTAAGGTAAAGTTCGTTTGTTTGTTTTTTTTTTTTTTTTCACATCTACACAGTAAATATTTCATCGTAAGGTTTTTGCCTGTAAAAGTTTTTGTTATATTATTCGAAGAAAGAAATGTGAATTGTTTTATTTATTTATTTATTTATAATAAACCTTTTCACTATATTACGAGTTTGTGAGTTATATGTTCCAATCTTGCCATTCATTGAAAACAAAGAGTGTTTAAGATGGTTTGCATTCCAAATTACCTAATTTGTGTTTTTGATCCTATATCAATTAATCTAATCAACCTCCATGGTGTATTATTGGAACATGGAGTAACGGCCAATAAACTATGATTCATCGTGTGTATGCTCTTTTAGATCAGGCCACTTGACACTTGGATCAGTAGTTCTAATATATTTATTGTGATTGTTGTACACCACGTGTCTCGATCTTATTGATAGATTCTGTTGCATAGATATTACGCAAATTTTGATTTTTATTATAAGGTTTTGCAAAATGTGACGCGATAAAAAAAACTGTGACAATAAAATATCAAGTTTAATACGCCAAAAATATTTTGATTAAATTGTCCGAGTTTAATACGGTAGAGATCCAAAAAAAAAAAAAATGAAAAAAACGTGAACATAGAAGTGAAATTATCAGTTATTTAGCAATAAGTTTAAGAAAATATATAGTATTAGTATAAAAAAATTATTTATAATTCTAAATAATTTACATTCACTACTATAGATATGAAAAATGGTAAGGGCAGATACCCCAATAACAAACCGCCACGTATTAGGACTATGATCGACACATAGCAAGATCTCCATTAATACCTAGGGGTATAGTACTCGGGATCTTCCTAAGGAAGAACTCCGGTCGGTTCGAGGAATCGGTTCAAGAAATGAATGGTCGAGACATAGATATAGGGAGAAGGTAGTGCGCTACCATGATGACCCTTATCATATGAATCGGAAGATGATCAACACTACAATGAATATGCAATGAAGCTAATATCAATAGATACTATCCTCTGTCTAGAGCGATGCTCGATGACGTCATAGGCGATACTATCATCCGTCTAGAGCGATGATCAATGATGTCGTAGTCGATACTATCCTCTGTCTAGAGCGATGCTCGATGACGTC
>JAUPMG010000005.1:4999796-5013867 GCA_031762675.1 Pachysandra terminalis
TGATGATGGTTCTGTTTTCTGGATTAAAAAACCACCTCCCTGTCTTATTGATACATTAAGAGATGATCTGTCTGGTATGGCCATTGCTCGGTTTTGTAAAGTCCCTTGATTTCTATTTTATGTAATGTTGTTACCAAAAAAAAAAAAAAAGAGTTTCATGTTGTGGTTGTGGAGACTGAGTTTGAATCTCTGCAATACACTAGTTATAATTTAGTCTCATTGATAAATAACAACCCAATTCACTCCATGGGCAGGCTTGGGTTTGACAAATGACATTATGGGCGGACTTGGGCAAAAATTATTGAACCCGACCTAGCCCCCTGTTACCACCCCTAGATCTAAGGGGATCATGGGGTGGAGCGAAGTGGAGCACTTTCGCAGTACGATAAAGTTATATTAGGGATTTTTCCTATTTATCGGGTAAGAGTACAAGTTGTAACCCTATTTTGTGTTTTCGTAATAGTGAAACCTTCTTTTCTCCGGTGGACATAGGTTTTGTCGAATCTATATTAGGCCTGCAAACGGATCGGATTCGGATATCCGAATCCGATCCGTTAAGACATATATTAGATCGAATTTGAATCCGAATCTGACGGATCTTTATAAATTCTATTCGAATTCGATTATGATCCGAAATCCGATTCGATCCAAATATTCCAAAATTCAAGTCTAGAAGAGAAGAATGCTGGAAACTAGATTTATTATTTTTATTATTACTATTATTTTGTTTACAAGGTAATGTTAGTATGTATCACGAGTAACTATACTATGTAGCTATAATGTATAAAAGTAATGTATGTGATTGAATGGATATGTTGTTATGTAAGATACTATTCATAAATAATGATAATATGTGACACTATACAAAAAAGAATACATGAGTTTTAATTGTATAATCTAATCGGATCTTAATCGAATCGGATTTATATAGATCCATATTCGATTTGATTATAATCGGATTTTTCAGATTCGGATCTTAATCGAATTTCAGATCAAAAATGTCTTACCAAATCCGCTATAATGGATCAGATTCGGGTCATGATCCGATCCATTGACAGCCTAATCTATATGCATTTTTTTTAATCTTCATTTTAGTGTATTTATTATTATCGCTTGGTCTCGATCAACAGAACATTAACGAATTATAATGCTTAGAGGTGGAAAGTAGGTATGCTTTTTATTTTTTATTTTTTCACAGAAAAGGGCCACATGGGAGTAAAAGAATCGGATGCTTTTGCTTTGTTGGTTCTTGAAGAACATAATGGAGGGAAGAACTGTGCGTGATTGATGGCATAATTTCATGACCCAATTGCAGATACTCTCATAAGATCCTTTCCATTTAGCCATTTAGTGCTGGAATGGGTTGGGTCATGTCAATTTCTACCCATTAAGCTAATTTCCGGGTTGACCCAGAATACATAACTATTGATTTTGTTTTCCATCACTCCAATAGTCCATGGAAAAAGTAGTTTAAACTCCAAACTTGATAATTGTTTTATTATTTACTTTAATTTTTATAGCAGAGAATAGTAAGGTTGTGTTTGGAAACTTGGATTTTGACAGAAAAGAAAAGAAAATGTTAGAGAAATCACTCTCCTATTTCGTTGAAGAAAAAAGGAGATAGCGATAAAGAAAATAAGTTAAAAAATTTCTCTTTAGGATCAAAATGTTCCTCCTAAAAAAGGTAAAGATTTTGAAAGAGAAAAAAAAAAAAAAAAAAGGCTACAAGTACTCTTCAATATTCCAACCTAATCCAATACAATTTTTTTATCTTTCCTTGATAGTCAATCAGTATTGTAGAATATACAAGAACTCACTGGAATCTGATTTTCTTTTCTCCATATCTGTCCTACTTTAACCAAACACTGAAAAAAATAATAATCATTTCTTTTTTTTTTCTTCTTTCTTCAAAAATCCAAGGTTCCGAACATAGGAAATATATATATATATATATATATAGTTGGATTGACCAAAATCGGATTTTGAAGCCTAAAATGTGTTGTAATGCATTTGTTTCCAGATATCTTCTCTGAATTTACTTCGAGTGATATCGGAACAAGAAGGATGTTCTAGCGAGGAACTCAACGCCGGCAGGATTTGCGATTGGTTTATGAAAGATAAGTTGAAGAGAGAGCAGAATTTGGATTCTGCAGTGCTTCAATGGGATGAATCAGATTTCCAATTATAGTCTTTTTATTGTTAAACCATCAACAAATCTTGGTCACTCCTCTCTCCTTGTGGGAGATTTGAGTTTATAGCTTGTTTTAGTCTTGTGTGAGACTATCAAAAAAGGGTTAATACAATCATAATTCCCATTTGCTCTTCCTTCTGTTAATGTTTATTCTATACAACCACCATTTTAGCTTTTCTCTAATGCATG
Source organism: Pachysandra terminalis (assembly GCA_031762675.1). NCBI lineage: Eukaryota > Viridiplantae > Streptophyta > Magnoliopsida > Buxales > Buxaceae > Pachysandra > Pachysandra terminalis. Next base: position 5,002,177 of record JAUPMG010000005.1, read on the forward strand.
TGATAAGTTCATTGCTCATTCAAAAGTTTTCACCTTTCACTGCTGATCATCAACTACTACCCATGAAAGAGCATTCTCTATTATTGAATTGTTTTTGCCATCTGGCTAACAATCATCTTTTGGCTACAATGTATAATCATTGAGATTCTAATGAAAATTAACAATGTCTATGACAAGCAGCTTAAAAGAAGATCTCTCTTCTTGCCTAAGGAGGTTGTTTAATTAGTTTCAATACTGGTATGGCATCTTGTTCTTCCTACTGAAAACAACTTGCAAGCACAACTTGCAAGCATTGATGATCTTATGGATGATACTTTTGATCTAACACTGTTATGTGGAAAATGAAAAAAAAAAAAAAAAATTGTTATTTACACTGTACAGTTTCTTTGCTCATCTCCTTAGTTTGCATTTGTCCTGGCTTGCTTATTTTAGCTTATAGCTTATTAAAGCACTTTGTAAAATTAAAAATGTGTTTGGTAACACCTAATGCGTAAGTGCTTACCCATAAACAGTAGAGGAAGGCTACCTATAAGAAGAAGCTACTCTCAGCAACTTCTCATATCACTTATGCGTGAAGCTATTTTTTAACTTTAGTATTATTTTTATAATACATATTTTATCTCTAAACTTTTATAAGCACTTAAATAAATGTTATTTCTAAAATTTAATAATATTTTTGTAATACCTATTTTACCCCTATACGGTCATAAGCACGTAAATAAATGTATTTGTCAAATGCTATTTTCTTCAAGCAACAATAAGCAAGCAAGAAACTTATTGTTGCTGTGAATAAGTGATTCAATTGGAGCACTTATCCAATGAGTGCTTATTCAAAAGCATAAGTCGGGTCAAAAGCAGCCTTATTGTTTTTTTTTTGGATACTTCTTTCATGGGTCACTCAGTGCCCACCCGCCACATAACGAGTAACACACACTCACCTACTTATTGTCCTAAGCCTCATGAGCGTACAGTTGTTAAAGGGGATCCTGAGCCTGGCGTAGAGGCAACTTGACCGAAAGCGGACTATCGAGCAAGCTCCCTTTATTTGGTGAAGACGGATTTTGAACCCAAGTCTTGGGGGACGACACCCCAAAACTTTACCACTGTCCCAAATCGTACCTTCAATTATTCTCTAAATGTTGTTGCGCATTATCACATTCCCCTTTAAATAATCTCAAATTCAGCTGGAATGTCTTTAATGACTAATTAATTTCTATCTCTCAACTACCCTTATAAAATAAACTCCAAATTTAAAAAAAAAAATTTAAAGCTACATCCAAACAATACCTAAACTTTCGTCAAGTCAACAGCCCCATCCGTCAATTTGTTGTTTAAAATAAAAAGAAAATTAGAAGGCGAACCAAAGCACGGACGTGCAATCCATTAATCAAATACAATTAAATCTTCTTTTTGAGATCCGACTTCTCTTAAAATTCTTAATCTGCGGACCCCTCTCCAGCAAGTTGCCACCGCATTTCCCGATCCAACTAAGAGAGAGAGACCACAAAAGTCGATCTCCGGGAGAAATCTCTCTGGAATTCCGGTCGCTGGCACCGAGATATGATCACTTGAGAACGGCTTGCTAGTGAAGTGGACCGGAGTCTGGTAGAAGAGATGGCTATTGCAGATGACAGATCGGCTTCTAATGGAAAGGTTTGGAGTTTGTGTCGAATGCCGTTTTGGCAATCGGGAAATCCTTCTTCTGCATCTTCTTCTTCACAGAGTCTTCGCCAGTCGAATCAGAACCACCAACAGGTGGAGGGATCGATTACTCAGTCTCCGAACACGGTTTCGTCCGTGGCGAGATCTTTTCTTCCTACAAGGCGTAGACTCCGACTCGATCCATCGAGCAAGCTGTACTTTCCTTGTACGTCGTTTTTATTTTATGTATTTTACTTACTTTGTGATCGTTGACTTGTTTCGTTCCTTTTTGGATGCTTGTTGCGAAGACAGAATTTGGAGTGTGTTGATTTTGGATGGTTTGGTTGATTTCAAGAACTGGGTTTTGATCCATTTGGTTGTTTGGTGATGTGGCTCTTCTTCATTTGCTCTAATACTTGATCTAATTGTTATTGGATTTGCATGTTTCATTTTGATTGAGGAATTGGGTTTTGATTTTCATTGCTTGATTTGATGATTTTTTTATATTTCTAGTCCGTCGGTGCTAGGAATTATGTTCTCTTAAATTATTTCATTAGATTGGTATGTTCTTTTCAAGATGAAGAACTGGCTTGACTTTATGTTTTTAGCTTTCTTGATGGGTTTATTAAACAACTCTGACATTGTCGTTATGGAATTCGTTTGTTCTTAGATTGTTTTTAATTCTTTTTTCACCCCTCTTTGGGATTTGATTATAAAACATATTCTCTTTTTTATTTATTTCTTTCTGTTAACTTTCATAAATTCATATAATATATATTTTGGTTGCTCACATGAACAATCTTTTTTTTTTTTTTTTTTTCCCGTTGCCTAATTAGTTTTCCTGTACTTGTTTCTTTTGTAGATGAACCTGGTAAACAGGTCAGGAGCGCTATTAGGATTAAAAACACTAGCAGGTCTCATGTAGCTTTCAAGGTATAATAATTTTCTCAAGTTATTCCTTTTCTATGTGTCTCTTCTATTTTCTGCTACTGATGCTGATGGTTTCCTAATGCTATTGAAAATAGGGTTACCATGTTTTATGGTTCAAGCTATAAACTCAGAGTCAGACTTTCTTCCTTGTATCCATGTTTTGGTTCAGGCATTAGTCAGATCTTTCTCCCTTATTTTTTTAGTACATTTTCCTTACCTCTATCCAGTGTTTGAAAACCCGAAAACTTGACTCGACTCGAGAGTACACTGAATAGAGTTAACTCAAAAACTCTATTCGACTTGAGACTACTCGGATATTATATTATATATTATAAAATTTAAAAGATATTATAAATCATGAGTGATGTTTCATTATTTATATTAATTAGCAACTTAATAAATAATACCTTTTTCTCTTCTCAAGAGAGAGAGAGAGAGAGAGAGAGAGAGAGAGAGAGACAAGTGATCAAATCAGTTAAAGAGACTTAAAAATTTAAGAAAGAAGAGGAGTGAGAAGATAATTGAATAGAGGAAGTTACTAGAGTTAACGTTTTTTTTAAACTGTTTTTGGGTAAATATAACTAGACTATTGCTTTAAATAATAATAAAAGCTAAAGTAGCATAAGTTATCAGAGATGGTGAAGAGAGAATGGAGGGGGATATATTAGAAAGGAATGATGTCACGTAGTTGCAGCAACCACGGCAACAGGCTACAGTTTGGTAGCAAGCCAGCGGCACAAAGATGATCAAACCCTTGATTTTGGGTGAAATCAAAAACCTTGAAGTCTTATTCTTTTTAATTTTTCCCCTTCTTTCTTTAAATAATTGAAGCCCTTGATTCATTGAATGCTTTTTCTTCTCATTTCTCTGGTTTTCTTGTTGAGAGTTTAATCGACATTGGAGTCTCCGACTGTATTTTATCTAACCAAAGAAAAATATTTGAAATGGGAAAACTATCACGGGTCGGGACAACTCCAAACGAGTTATCAAGATTTCGTGAAACTTGTCTAGTTAATTCCTAACTTGAGCGTGACACCTACTCTGAGTCTTTAGTCGAGTTACCTTGGAAAGTAGTCGAGTCAACTCGGTCAAGTTTCGAGTTGACACAACGAATTTTAAAACAGAGCCTCTATCATATTAATTATGTTATATTGCTTTTAATTCATCTTGTATTGCTTGTCATTACTGCTAGACCATCTAACTTGTTTGGTTTTGTTGATTTAGTTTCAAACAACTGCACCAAAGAGCTGTTTCATGCGTCCTCCTGGGGGTATACTTGCTCCTGGTGACAGTCTCATTGCAACTGGTAAGTGGTAACAACAACATGCTTGGTACACTTTATTTCTTCTTACATATTTGGTTCCTCGTATTTTTGTGGTTGAGGACATAGAGGGGTGGGTTTGGGCTGGCATTGTTTTTTGATTGGGAGTTAGGAGGTTGCTTGCTAGTGGCTCCTGTTTATTTTTTATTTATTTTTTCTTCCCTGCCTAAGCCTTGTTGGCCAAGGGATTTGAACATAGGTCTGTTGGTTTTCCGTTATCAGACCTTACCAACTTGCAAGCACCAGTTGTCAGGCATTATATTTTGCCTACAGTGTTTTTTTTTTAAAATTGATTTTTTAGTTTATTTTCTAATAAAAAATTGAATTTCTAGTATTCAAGTTCGTGGAGCATCCGGAGAACAATGAAAAACAAGTAGATCAGAAGAGCAAGGTTAAGTTTAAGATTGTCAGCCTGAAGGTAAAAGAGGGAATGGACTATGTACCTGAGCTGGTGAGTCATGAAACCTGTATTTAGGTAGCAAGTAGCTCATATTTTTGGTATGTTATTTCAAAGTTTGGTGATTTTATTTATTTTTTGTGTTGCTCTAGATTGTGATGCCTAGAGACTTTTGATTTTCTTTGTTGTCACCATCTAGTATTTGATTGAATTTCCAAACAAGCTGTTATAGAAATTATAGTTTAATATTTTATTAGTCTAATAGAGTTGGAAGTATCCTCTATACCTTTGAATCCTTTTTTTAAGTAATAAAGAGGTTTGAAACACATTAATAGAGGAAGATAACAGGTAGCTCATTTTGTAGTTCTATACCAGTAAACTATGTTACGTGGACTTATTACAAGTTTCGGCTGCGGGTATGTGTCTAAATGCTGGATCTATCTTCCCCTTTATCTTAGGACACGGGCTTACGTTAAGTAACGTCTGCTAGCCAGCTTTAGGGTGCATGGACAAAACATTCAACAAGGGAAAAAAAAATACAGTTCTCACATAATGAAGTTATGATTTATGCGTTAAGTTATCTATATCCAATAAAGAAAATATTTAACTATGAAGCAAAATTTTTTTTAATCATGAAAACCTGACAATATTGAAGCAAATGTATATTACTATTCTAAAAGTATACAGGACAATTCTAATTCTAACCATCTTAAGTGTTCCTTCAATGTTGGACACATACCGTAGATCTGGCTACATACCCAATTTAACAGAAAATTCATCTAAATAAGTGGACATGGAGTTGAAGTAAGGACATAGAGTTTGAATGTGACTCATTTGACACTGGTAGAAATGATTTAAAGTTTAGCAAAACTCCCATGGCCTGCGACCCAAAATTGGTGCAAGATCAGTACATGAGTTTAATGGTAATAGTTCGTTCGTTAATGATGTACCAGACCAGCTCACTTTTATACTCTTTATTATAGTCTTTTCATTATATTCAGCTAGCATAATGTAGACGTGTATGGTCTTTTGTGCCTCCCATCCTGTATAGGTGTAATAAATTTTGTCATGTTAATAAATCCGGCAGGGAATTTTCCGTATAAACAAATAAAATACGAGTATTATATTGAGGAGAAAATCAAAGTTTAATACTTCACTATATCATAATTGAATGCTTTCTCCCACTTTTAATCACTGCTGAACTCCTGTTCTGGGTCCCACCCTTTGCTTCCAGTTTGTAAATGAAGAATGACTCTCTCTTATTCAGTTTTTCTCCAAATAGTCGAGACACAACTTTAAGCTAATCACAAAATCAATGATCCTTTGCTTTCGTCATTCCCCAACATTCGCACTACTAACATGTAGTTTCCACAATAGGTATTAAAGTCTTTGTAAAATAGGTACTCAGTTGGAATGTTGAACTTAAATAAGAATTTAAATTCAAGGTTGTGCCAGTTCCTTTGATTACTGCCTTGGTAGAAGCCTCTTTGTAGTGTCAGTGCTGAATGATTCTTTGTTATTTGACCTTTCTGACAGTTTGATGAGCAAAAGGATCAAATAGCTGTTGAGCAGATTTTACGGGTTGTATTCTTAGATGCTGAACGCCCTAGCCCCGTAAGTATGACTTTACAACAATTAAGATTGTGTTCATATTTGAATTTGCATCTATGTTCTGCATTACAAATGTGCATCAATGGCTTCAATGATTTACATAAACAAATGTCTATGTATGTTGTTTTTTTTCAAGTCTTTGGAAAAACTGAAGCGCCAGTTGGCCGAGGCTGAAGCTGCACTTGAGGCACGGAAGAAACCTCCAGAAGACATTGGTCCAAGAATCGTTGGGGAAGGGCTCGTCATAGATGAATGGGTAAACCTAGAACTATTCATTTAGCTTCTCAAATTATTTTCTGTAATATTCTCTTACATATATATTTTTTTTTTTTTTTTGTTTTTTTATGTTCTTTTGTTTTTCTAGAAAGAGAGAAGGGAAAGATACCTGGCTCGGCAACAGGTTGAAGGGGTAGACTCAGTGTAAATTGCAGAGAGCGCTCTTGTCGTAAGTCTTCTTCTTTCTCTTGGATGAAAGACTGCTGTTGATTTTCCTTTCATTTTTCTTTGGGTTCATGACGACGATTGGCTGCAGACATGGGTAGAAAACAATAATGTATTTTTCTACTGTGATATTGTGAAATTTGAGATGAACCCTATGGAATTTTAAGCTACTCAAGTTCTGGGCTTATGTCATACTTGTAGATAATGGGATATTGTTTTATACAAAATTAAAATTGTTCTATGTGAGCGAGGCACCAGCATCTTCAGTTCAAAACTGTCTTGGAATTTAGTTTTGTTTCCTCAAGCAAGCAATTTGTGCATGCTGATATAGTTTATGCGTCACGCATACAATAATCCTGTTCTACTAACTGCAATGTTTTTTTATTCCTTGTTTGCTTCTCGACTCGGCCAAAATTTATTCTCCTTTGCTTTAGAATTTTTTGTAAATATGCTCAATAAAATGTAATACTCTCTAGCTGATATTCTATTTCTGTCAATGAAAGTATTTCATATGGTTTTGAGACCATCACCTTGTGAATAGAAATATTGGGAGTATTAGTAGGGGACCCCATGCTTGTCAAACCCAGACTGGACCAGTTGTGTTGTTGAACCTTCTTCTTGTTGTTATGTGGAGACTGATACTACTGGGGCAATCAGGAAGTACTGATGATTCACTAGCATTGGAATTTTTTGGGGGATTAGGGGTATAATAATCAATTCATATCTAATATGTTTAGCTTTAATTTCAGGGTACTTATTCATCCTTTCGTGGCTCCTTAACACATTCTGAGACCGGACGTAGGCACAATTTGCCGAACCTAGTAAATCTGTCTTCATTTTATCTTTCTTTCCCAACACTTCTTCTGTCCTTCATCGGTCTCAAAACTTCTCCTAGGAACTTGGAAATCTTGATGAACTTGTGAAAACGTTTTGGAATTTTGAGAATTGTATTTGTCTGACATCCTGACATGTCTTTAAAGCATACTCTGATTCGGATATCCAATTTCTTAATCGATTCATCGGATTCTGATATTCAGTTTTGTTATCGGGTTTGGATATAGCAGAATTCAGTCCTAATCCGACCCATTGATAGGCCTGATTAAAATTTGGAATCTAACTGGACCGGTGTTAACAGATTCTGGATCTTACGAACCATCAAACACATTTGGATTGGTTTTGCAGTAGCGAGAAAAGGCTATCTTAGTCAAATGCATTTTAGGGGCTATAATTTTATATTTTTTTAGTATATTCTAAAATATTTTGAATTGCATTTATTCTAAATAAAAAGGTCATTATTGATTATTATAAGGTTAGAAGAATTTTAATTGATTAGAGTTTTTACTGTATTGACACTTTCGGGTCTACATATATTTCAATGTAAATTATGTTAATTTCATAAGCTTAGAATTGATTATTGCAGTGTTTTGAATTTTCCTTTTCTTCTCCTTTTGGATTTAAGACAATATTGTGAGTAAAAGATATTGGAAAAACAATGAATAATCAAAAGTATGAAGGGATAAAACAATGGGTGCCTTTGATCAATAAGTTTCTCGATTCGTTTTCTTTTAGACAAGTTTTTTTCCTTCTGATCAAGATTGCGAATGCACTAGGGATTATTGAAAAAATGCATTCAAGATACAATGAAGCCCCTGATCAAGATTCATTGTGATTCTTCGATTTGTGCTGTTTGATCAAGATTTGTTGTGATTCTCAGATGTGCATCGTTTGATCACAACAGGATACTTTATATATTGAACTGATGATGCCAAACGCTACATGAAAGCTTTGATGTAATCTCTTGGTTAGATTTGGTCTGGATCTCTCTTTCTCTCTCTCTCTCTCTTAATCAAATCTATACTAGATTCGATCTAGATCTCACCTCACCATCAGATCTAAACTTGATCGAATTGGATGATTACATTGGTACGATCTTGATCCAATGGTGTCACGATCCAAACTTAAGGAAGTTCTCGTAAGAACCCTTAGGTTCGAAATATAACTCTCACCCCAATCGGAATCGGGAGTGGTAATCAATATCGAACTAGAATTAACAGAAATTTAATAAACTTCAAAAGAATCTAATTTATTCGAAAATATTCAAAAGATAACCTATCTATTACATCCATAACAAAGAATAAATCTGTAGCGGAAATGAAAATATAAATGTCCTATTTCAAGTAAAATCCAAATCCTTAATCCTATATATAGTATCTAATTTATGAAATAAAATGATAAATCCGGTAACAAAACTTCACGTAGAAATCACTCAAAGTCTTGACTAATTTCAGTACTTGAACACGGTAAATATGCAGATAATGCAATGCATGATCAGATTATTAATGTATGAATGCATGCTTATGCAACGAGATATATTGATCACTAAGTGTGATCTATGCAAAATATCATGCTGTGTAAATATGCATGCTGTTTAGAATTCGAGTTATGTAAGTCCTACACTAGACCGATTAATTACTGAGCAAGAATGTCTTATCGAAACATTCCCCCGTATACACGGTTATTCTCAATAAGATATTTCCTGTGCACATCATAGTTTTGAGAGGTTTCGACCAAGATGGCACAATTCTCCCACTTATTTGCAGTCAGGGCAATGCAAAAATTCAAGGTGTCACATAATTAAGACTAACCTCAGTGAGCACTACATAAGGCGAATGCCAACATAATTTCACTCTGCATTAGTTACGTATAAAAATACGCTATCTAGATGATAAGAACTGGGGTATATTGGGGTAGCAAATCCCTCAACCGATAGCAGTAGTCCATCTGGGACTTCCTCATCAATTCATGATGTCCAGGTCATGATCCACTCAAGTTAGATCAGAAACTCCCTCATAAGTGAAGTCTGATGGTAAATCAAGTCTATGACCAGAATATGGTCATTAACCCATATTGACTATGCTGTGCAATGTGAAGTGATGGTGCACATTAACTATCCATTTATGTAAGTGTACAATTGTGCAATGGTTCTAAACATGAATTATAATGTCTTAAAGCATAGTTTAACTTATAACAATGATAAATCAAATCAGATGATGTTATACAGATGATCAATCAATAATAATTCCAATAACCTTAAATCCATATCATGTGAGTAATCGAATCAATCACCAACTATTACAACAATTAATTTATAACAAATAACCAATCTGGGCTGATCGGTGGGCTAACCGACACGTCGGTTGGTAATCTGGTAGCGTAAACAGAAGCTCAAACAAACTCACAGGGTATGCTGCTGCAACCAGTAGGATGGCCGGCACACCGGCTGGTCATCTGGCAGGCTAGGCAGTAGGGTCTAAAAGCAAAGAAACACAACAGGATGGCCACCGGCGGGCTGGCCGGCACACCGGCTAGCCATCTGACAGGCTATCCAGGGGCTAAAAATCCATCCACAGTCATTGGGGGGCCACCGGCAGGCTTACCGTCACGCCGGTAGGGCTGCTGGACCAACTGGGTGCAACCAGCAGCCTAACCGGCACGCCGACAGATTCGCCGGTTGGGCCAAGTAACAGGGTTTTCACTGATTTTGATATTTTAACTAATAATTTGCAAATCTCATCAACACAAACTTATGTTTAAATCAAATTCCGAAATTAACCAAATTAAAATACACATCAAATCATTAAAATTACATGCTTGGGAAACTTAATATTAAAAGTTAAGGTTTTTATGAAGAATAGGTTTTTATGTGAGTTGAATTTGATGGGGTATGTCATATTCTTTGAATGTGGCATATTATCTAATTCAAATTAACATTATACGCGAAATTGAAGTTACTTACCTTGCTTATTGTGCAAATCCTTGATCTTCCTCAACCCAGTTCAAGTTTTGAACAGTTCTTCTTCTTCCTTAAGCTTCAGATCTCAATAATTTTCAGAATTAATGGTTTGGACGACCAAACCATGCTCTAGATAGTTTTTATGAGTTAGTCTTAGTTTAGGATTTGTCTCTAATCCAAGTCCTTAATTTTTAATTAGTTAATCTACACCCTTGATTAAAAATAATAGCAATTCTGGCACAATACAAACATTATTTATGTCATCTTTTATTTAGATTATGATTTATCTTTCTATCCTTGTCTAATCCTATGTCTTATTGTCTTTTAATCTTAATCATTCATTATGTTTAATTATTTTTGTGAAATCTCAGCCATTAGATTAACTTTAAGGTTATGATTGTGTGTGATGCACTCTAGATCATCTATTGTGCTTCCACCAATCATAATTGGTCAAAGTCAACTAATCAGCTATTACTAATTTTTTTTAATTTAGTCCTTATTTTTTAACTAATTACATATCAACTTTATTACTAATTACACTAAACTCCCTTAATTGAGTTGGATTATTACAAATGGTTTGGATAAAATCCAAGGGTATTTGATCGAAGGATCAATCTGAACCATGCATGTCCGAACCATCAAATTAAACCAATCCATTAACTCAGTCCGACCGGGCCACACTCTAAAGAAAAGGTTTTTATGCTTATCGCGGTTTTAAGTGCGCATGCCACCCAAATGCAATGAAGTATATCATTTCCTTGCTTATTTTTAAATACACAAGCATTAAAGAGCTCATCTTTCATAAAGCCTTCATTTTTCTTATAGCTTTTCAATGTGGGACATGAGACTTGAGAGAAAGACATTCAAACTTAAATCATTTTGAAAATATCCAATAAAAAAATAGTGATCTACTTCACCATATCGATATGACTTCAACGAAAGGGATGTTTAATAATTATCCATTTGTGATATGAGCCTTTGTGTGCAAAAAAAAGGGATTACAGCCTTTATTATTAAAATACTAAGCATAAGTTACTTGAATAAGTTTTGTAATCTACCAACCCCAATGAACATTGGCTATCCATTAGGGGATTAAGATACTAAAAGAACCTAATTGAAGGTGACCCAAAGAAGATATTTAATGGTGCAACTTAATTGTGGTCATCAGATGGAATTATTAACATCTACAGCTAGATTTTGGTAGAAAGAGAATCTCCTTTAGTTTTATTTACTCAATACTTAATGAGAAGTTGTTAAGATTTCCAGATACAGTAGCATGGTCTACAAACCTTATATTAATTTTTCTATTATATAGTTTTATAATGTGGAGATGTGACTTTTGTAGCTACACTTGCAAGCTTATCCGGTAATGGAAGCTCACTTTAATAATCAAAAGTAGATTATAATCTTCTTTAGAATATGATTATAATCTGGGGAAAATTAGGGTGTAGGGTAACTTTTAGGAAAAATGCCAGAAAATTCATTTGAAAAGTCTTGGTTTCAAAAACCTCTTTGTACCCAAAAGTAATTGCATTGAAGGAACTTTGCACTGTAGCA
>JAUPMG010000005.1:5043034-5061307 GCA_031762675.1 Pachysandra terminalis
CCATGTGTTGCGTCGTTCATCTCCTCTTTCAGTTGTTCAATTTGCTTGTTGTAGTCCTCTAATGATGAGCATATCGCCTCCTACAAACATATTTGAGAAACTTTACAGTCATGAAAGCTGAAGGTGTTATTAAAGTCTATAACCATGCCATAGGTAATAGTTTTAAGGGTTAGTAGGAACTAGCAATGAAGTTCCTAAACACAGAAACTGAATTGTTGTGGATTTCAAAATTATTTTTTCCCACATGAATGTGAAATATTAAATAACCAAAATGAGCAATATGAAGAGCACCCACATTAAAATGTTATGTGAGAATTTATAAGGATTATAGATATTTTAGGCTCATATACTAGGTACAAAGGAGAAGTGCTCCAATGATACAGCACTGGTGAACCAATATGAAAAAATCCACAATAATTATGTTTTAAGGACAAGATGATTGAACACATGGATAAAGCATAAAAAGTACCAAACATCAAGAAATTTGTAAGCACTTAGTTTATTATTCCAAAATTTCCACTCTCATTCTGCTCTTTTAGTTGCCCCCCTTAACATGAAAAGGTGAAAAACAATTATACAGGGATACAGATGCAGCAAGAAAACAAACAGAAGCTAAACAACTCAACATAAGCAGAAAACAAGGAAATACATAGATAAGGATCTTTCATCTAACATGCTACTCATCACACATCCCAAAGTACTGTCCCAACAGTTTGGGATCAATTACTTTCATTTGATGCTATACCCTCCTCTAATGCATATAATCCTTTAAATCTAATATCACTGATAATGTCTAGTTTTCTTTAATTAAATTGCAATAATTACTTGGTAGCATTGTTACATTGGAAAGTGACAGAAATGCCCTCATGTCTGTGTCTGTAGGTTTCAAGGACATCTAAAAATTGCATTAGGCTGTATGAAAATGGTTAAGAAATAAAACAAAATTAAGGAGAAAAAAAAGTAATATGCTGGCCTGGTATAGATGGGAAAAGAAAAGCAAACACAGGAACAACATGGGGACTTATAAAGAATTGAAAAAACAAAGAAGGAAAGGACAGAAGCAGCTTACTTTTAGCTTGAGTGGAATACAACGTTCACATAACACACTATATGTGTCTCTCCACCTACGTTTGTGCACAAATCGTCTTGAACATCTGTGTCCTTATGAATGTTTAACACAATATTTCAAAACAGTCACCTTTAGGTGTCTCCTGCTTCTCAATTCAAGCCAGTGCTTCACCTCCACTCCCATTTGTACTAATGTTGCACTCTGTATATTCGGCCTCAGTTCTACTTGTTTGTAAATTATAACATAAATTCTTGTTTTGCATTTACCCCTCTAGTTTAGTCCAGCAATGCCATATTACTTGTAAACAACATACACCAAGGCATTTAATAATATTGTCCATTCATCCATAATCAATGCAAATATGTACCACTTAACACAATTAAATATCAACAACAACAGGGTGGTTTTGAAATTTTATTCAATTAAGCTCATGAACCAAGCACTTCAAGGTAAGTGGTTATACAGTTAGGAAGGAACATGATAATTACTAGAGAATGATAGATATGAGGGTTTGCGACAGAAAGGCCTATAAGTCGCTACATTGTTATTTGCCTCATTGCTATCGCAAAGCCTATAAGTGGCTATGTAGGGTTTGTGAGAGCAATGAGGCAAATAGTAGATATGAGGGTGTGTTTGGAAAGGATTCTCCAGTATATAAGAAGAGTTTCTTCAGAGGAACCAAATTCATGATTAGAGCTAATGAAAGGGTGAGATATTGAGGATGATGGCATGGGGACACACCAACAATCAGACATCCATGACTTGGGGGCTGTGGTTGGTAATTATGTCTAGAGAGTAGAGAGTAGTAAAACAATCTAATGAACCTGGATTGCCAAATGCCAATCAAACGGGAAACATCCACCAGCTTTTCTCATATGCTTCTCAGACATCTTAGTAAATCTAGCCATATTGGAGGAGAATATTTCCTCTATTTTAAACAGATGCTTCCTTCACATTCATTATGTATAAATTATGTTTTAAATGCATAGAAACTGTAAATGTGTATAAATTAACAAATGCTTCCTTCACATTCATTATGTATAAATTAAGTTTTAATTTTTAAATGCATAGAAACTGTTAATGTGTATAGGCAGTATTATGCTATGGTACTATTTAAACAAGTCTAAAATACATATTATAATAGGAAAAATCCCCACGTCTTGAGATACGGGCATTCGATGAGTCTGACATCTAGACACAAACCCGCATCAAACACCTGCACCTCAGTGACTGAGTCTATGTAACATGTAGGCAGGAATACAACATGTTTCCAGCCAACCTTCACTGGGGCTGCAGTACCATCTACAGTCACTTTCTTCTTTTGATGAACCACATTTAGTAAACTGAAGATCAAACATCTACTTGATAGGAAATGTAAATTCTGTGATTCAATTAAAGAATCATATTATGAGCTTCCCAATGACACATTTGTAACTTTTGGCTTAGGCAAGTAATAATACTAATCTTTTGAGAGACACAATTCGTTTCTTTCACTTCATTCCTTGGATAAACATAATTAGATTCCATATGACCAAACATACGGGTAAAATGTTTTAGATCCCTAGTTAATAGGAATGCAATCAAGGATAAAAGGAATACTATCAAGATTCCTATTAGTGGAACTTTTCAGCATTGGGGTTTTTGTTTAAACAGAAAGGCACAGTGTTCTTGGTTTAGTTAAAAAAGAACTTACATACGAATCTTTGACCACTTATGAATACCGAGTCACTTTGGAAGGACAAGAAGCTGTACGAAAGCATATATAATCCACAGCTAAGGCATTCTCAATCTCAAGTAACTCTTATCAGGCTAAGTTATTATTGCAAGGTAAAATCTAATGACTAAAAATCATCATTAACATTGCCGGAAGGTTAAGGTAATGGAATGTTACCTTGAAATCATCAATCAGGGCAAAGTCAGGAAAAAATGGCAAAATATCTTCGATCTTTAAAAGCCCATCAGTTTCTTTAAGAAATGCTATTGCCTTCCGTATATTCTCCCTCTTAGCACCCTTTTCCTGCTCAATGACATGCTTTGCAACCATAAGCCAAAGCTTTCTCCTCAAGTCTTCATCATCTTCAACTTTGTCTGCTTCTGCCATAGCAAGCTCTGGGTCTACCTAATATACCAACACGAACACTGTAATAACATAATAAAAGCCTTCTAGAAAATTCTCTCTATATATACAGATAGAGATAACTATTAAAACAGCTTTAGGAGTTATTTATGTCCAAGTCAACTCTAGAAGACGAGGAAAAAAGAGGAATACCAATCCAGAAACGGCACAACTCAAAAAAAAAAAAAAAAAGGTCAAGGATGGTAAATAGGGTGTTAAGTCCTTAAAACTTGAAATGTAAAACAGAAGTGATAAATGGACTCGCCAACCTCCTTGGATTATTATTCAGATGTTAAGAAAAAAAAAAATCCCATATATGTGCTCGATAGTAAGCACTTTGTCTCAAATCATGAAATTAAAAGTGCCAGAACATTTGTTAGTTGAATCCGAAATGTTAAAGAGTGTTGACAAATTAATTAAAAAAAAAAAAGGTTTAGAAAGCAAAACAGTTAATGTTCTTGTTTTTTTGTGCCTCGGACATTGCTTGGTTAGCAGGCAAGCCAGCACAAAAATCCTGCTCTAGGCCCCATTTTTGGTTAGTGTTTTTCTTCTTTCCTTTGTCCTTTTTAGAAAACACTAGACTGGACATTAAAATGCCTTTAAATATTTAACCTAGACACAAATTACTGGATTTCAATGATATCAAGACATCTGTATCTAATTTAACCCAACAAATTTGCAGTCTCGATAAAAGGAGTGGTATAGACAGGAGTCTTTGGTGGGGACCTTTAAATTTTATCTTTTATTTTTGCCTTCCTCTTCGTTTAATTATATTTAACACGAAAACAAAAGTTAACAAACACACCCTTAAAGATCCAGTCTAGACCCAAACCAGTGGATCCAAAAGCTAAGACACTCCATGGTTAAAGTCAGGTCCAGTCTGATAAGTTCTAGTCAAATTGTCCTACCTTAATCAGACTCAAGGGACAATACACAATCATTAGCTTACTACCACAGGGCTGAACAATTAGTAGTAGAATCTCAAATTTCCATTTAACCTCCCCCCCCCCCCCTCTCTGAACACACACCCACACTTCAAAAAAATAAAATAAATAAAGGTCTTCAAGTATGGCTAAAATTTCCCATGCAATACATGTATATTAGATGATATGCAGATCCTTTAAAGCTTATCCATTCTACATTGAAAGATTAAACAGATCTAATAGAATAAACGCTATAGGTTCTACCAAATTAAATGTGGGAGCATTTCAGATTGTCTCATAGTTAATACTTACAATAATTATGTAAGATACACAAGAAGCAAATACAACATTATGGGAAATGAAGAACTGATGAAAAAAATATAAAACCTATTTTGTAACTCTTACCTGAAGAGCAAGAGCAACGGCCTCTTCATGCATGGACATCATGCTGTAAATGTGAACGCATGCACGCATCCGCTTTTCCTTGAGGCAAAGGCGCAAAGCATATTTGGGGTCATAGAAGAACTCGTGACTATTTTGCCGTCCCTTACCAAAACTGCATTGTAGGAATCTGAGAAGCGCACCATCATCCTCCTGATTAAAATCACATAGAACAACTCACATGAGACTCTAATACGCATTGTGATTCCCATCCCCACCATGGTTTTGACAGGGATGAAGAAATATAAGATAGAATGACCTAAGAATCGAAAAAGAGGAGTTCTCTGAAAATGAAGAACCTCATGTAGTGTGAAGGCATAGAGGTGGCACATAAAATATCAAATTTAACATGTGTATAATAAGTCAATCAACAAGACCTTTTCGGAACAAGTTCAGGTCAGTAGTATAGATCCTGTTCCACCATTCAATCCTATCAAATGCCATTAAGTTGAATTATAAGATTCCAAATATTTCCTCACCAACTCAGTTCATGCCCTCGTAGGCCTTCCCCTCAACCTTTCAACTACTTACACTTTGCATTAACTCAGATTCCGCACTAGCATCATCATTCAATTTCTTTTAAAGAGGAATTGCACTCAGCAATACACAAGGAAAAAAAATATCATACGATAGAACAAAAGCCTCCGGTGTCAGCAAAATTAGATTTCAAATAATCAAGACTTAGACATATGAATATAATCTGTAACATCATGCATGAAATTGCTGATGGAGAGGTCAAGTCACAAGGATTGCGCATTCATCAACTTCAAATAATCTCTTAGAGACATCATTCAAGGGGCACGGATTAATGGAGATGCTGATGTTTAGGATTTCAAAACTTTCCTATTTCACTGGGCAATCCAATGGAAAGGCTGTCCACAATGTTAAAATTGCTAATCTCTCTCAAATGGTAAATTTTATGTAAGCAACCAAGCCCAAGGATGGACACAGCTATCGTAGAAACAAACCAGAGTTAGTGAATAGCTTTAAAGCAGAAAGTTTGAAAAACAAGATACCAGGAAGCAACATATGCATAGTAAGCATAGCCAAGAAAGTATGTCGAGATGGATTAATGCATATACTGGGAAATATAGGATTGAAATGAGTGTATGCATAAAGTATGGAAGTAATTCAATGACCAATAGGTGATAACATTTAAGAATAATTGCTTGACAAAGGTCTGGATACATCATACATTAGAAATGACTCATGACCGTGCCAATAAGGATTGAGTTGGTGAAACTTGAAGACCAATGGGGACTAGTTGTCAAAAAGCCTAGGCAAGGCTAGGCGACAGGTGCTCATGCAACCATTCAGCGAACAAGATAGCTATGTCTTCAATGATGAGATATTATCCTTTAAAAAGATCTTAAACGGACCATTGACTAGTATAGAGAACCTAGTATGTGAACAAAACTTAATCTTATTCCACTTAAACCCAAAGCCTTTCTTTAAAGGGTGTACAAGAGAAAGTCCAAATTCACATGATCGTACACTTTCTCCATATCCACTTTACAGATATTATGCCTGGTCACCACTTATGTGCTTCAAGTCAATGCATCTTTGCCACCCACATCACTATCAAGAATTTGGTGGCCATTCACAAATGCACTCTTAGAGGAATATATGTTAGATTCATAATCTCATTCAACCTGTTTGCCAACACCTTAGAGATTAGTTTATACAAGCTTCCCATTAGGCTAACAGGGCGATCATCTCTAATGCAGACCGCACCTCACTGCTTGGAATAAGGGTTATGAATATGGCATTAGCACCTCTCAAATAACCCAATGTTATGGAATTCCATCATCACCCTCACCGAATCATCTTTAAGAGCAAGATTTTCAAACCATGAAACATATAGCAACTTAGAATCAAATAGTAAGTTTGAATCATAAATCATAAGACTATTAGCGATTTTATTAAAAGGATTTTGGGTATTGGTTTTGAAATTTTCTTAGACAGAATTTTCTGTTGTTAAAACTTAAAAGTGAAGTACTTTTGTTATAGAGCGCCTTTCAAACATTACAACATAAACCGATTTTTCATAAGATTTGAACCGACCGGTTGAGATGATTTCCTCCCACTAATTCTGCTAAAGCGCCCAATACTTCACGCATTAGAAGGGGTTTCTAACCCATCCTCATCATCCTCAAAGATCATGGACAAAACTATTCCATCCAGCTTTGATATGTGTGGGGCCAATGCATCTGTACAATTTTGCCTAGTATTTCTCTACATCAGCCACAATCTCATCCTTGTTTCAAGACGTTTCCATCAACCTTCCAAGCTGGAAATGTTGTTAACCCTTCTTCTAGCCTCTACCATTTTGTTGAAGAAGTTGGTAGTCTTGTCCTTTTCCGTAAAGCAAGAGTTCTAGATTTGTACCTCCCAACTGATACCCCTTCTAAGTTCTAACCAACTTCTTGAACCCCAACTTAAGAGCAGGTTTCCAGGTGGCTTCTAAAGAGCATAACCCATAGCCTTCTTTTTCTCTCAGATCATTGATCTCCTGATAGATCTCTTTATTCTTGTAATCCACCTCCCTTATAACCTTCTCATTCCACTTCCTTTGTCTGTCAATACCTTAAACTTAATAATTAAGAAAACACTCAATAAGCAAGAAAGTACTTTACAACTCCAATTACCCGAGCAACCTCACAAGCATAGTGTAAAGGATCGTCCGATCCCGAGTTGGATCAGACGATCCAACTCGGGATCAGACCGGGACGATATCCACGTCGGAACCGATCCTTTATTGATGCTAATTAAACTGACTCGGTCCGATCCCGATACGGATCGGACGAGTTGGGTTTTTAATTTTTTTTTTAATTGATTTAAGATAGTCCAACTCGGGATCCGACCGGGACAATACCCGAGTCGGAACCGAGTTTACGCACTATGCTCACAAGACTCAAACCAAAGCTTCACGAACGTGCCACATTGATAGACATGAAGAAGTCTCATCGCACCACATGGCTGCCTTAGATGGACCTTCGCCAGGCTGAAAAATGTCTATTCACTATTGGCTTGTGCAAAAACAAATCAAAACAACAGAAGAATCTCCATTAGTCTAATCTTGATTCCGCCATTAAAAACAAATAACTTTCTTTCCACATGATACTCGGTTCACCTGCCTCTCTAACTGCACAACAAAATAAAAATTCAAACTTCATAATTTACAACAGGTCAAGAAGTATGTCATCCTCTAGTCACCCATGAAGCAAACGGTTCTTTCTTGGACCCATCATCCACCAACATCTCCACTAAACAACACCTTAAAATATCCATCCTCAGACCAAGGTCGTGGATCTGACTTTGAGAGTTCATCAACTTTGAAATAGCATCATGAAAGTCACACCAGAAAAGATCTATCATGGAGTGAAACCACTAATCAAAAGGTTCCAATGAGAGCAAAAGCTGCAACCCCAGTCACAGAACTACTATCCCGTATTTTGCAAGATTATTTATCTGAGAGCAGCACTCCAATTCATGATATATAATAAAAAATCAGAGTGTTAGTAAATCTATGAACTGTACCACAGGCACGTCACTGAAACTCCTATGTAATCTTGACTGCATCACCACTGAGATCATATCTACAAGAAGCTTTTAACCAAGGTGCCACTCCACCACTTATAATCCTTGTTAATATACAGCAAGTCAAAACTTGATTTTGACGAGTATATCCCCACACGACACCAGCCAGTTTTCAAAAACAAACCTTGAGATTAAAGAGTTACATATACTTTCAGACTCTTGCCCATATGCCATTATCATCCATAACTACTGTGGTTATCAAATAAGTTCACATTCAGTGGAACCAAATATTCTGGAGCAACTTGCAGTTCCTGTAACCAAATTTGATTTTGTGAAATTAAACCCTGCATGTCGCTGCTAACAAAATAGACAATTGGACACGCCCAGTCTTGATTTTGGAACTTAAATCAGTAAGATGCATCACAAAAGAGACTAAAATCATATTCTAGTATCAATATTTATTGTCTACGCCTAAGCAACGGTTTCCATGAGAACCCCCCTTGATGAAGCAAGGAAAGGTGTATAATTTGAATCAACAAACATCAGTAGGTACTAGTCAAATCATGAAGTTTGGATGGCATAAAGAAAAAATGACATGTATTCATCTTGGAGAAAATTCAAGTTATATTCTGAAGTCAACAATTCAACCTGTTTTGCATACAATGATAGCAACAAGTTGTGCACCCCAGGATCCTCATTATGTAATCGATGGACACAAAATTCCAAGTACTTGATAACTTCATGTGTTTCATTCCTGCACGGGATATGTAATAGTAAATACTGATGACCATCAATCTGGTATATTGCACCACAAAAATAAAAATAAAAAAGTTAAAGAGCACAACAACAAATGATGTACCAAGAACATGGAGCTTTTCAGTCATATTAAGTTCTATGCCTAAGGTTTTATACATTACAAGAGATGCAACACCTTGGTAACACATATTTCTATAAGCAACGAAAGTGGAGTTTCAACATATTCAAAAATAACAGATGGCACACATACATAAAAGAAAGGATACATGCTAACAGGTAACAATAATATATAGATGGACATTACAGGAGATGCAACACCTCGGTAACACATATTTCTATAAGCAAAAAAATTGGAGGTCCATCATATTCAAAAATAACAAATAGCACAAATGCATAAAAGAAAGGATACATGCTAACAGTAACAATAATATATAAATGGTTCAAACATATCAAAAATCTAAGCACGAATAAGCATCCGATCACCACAAAGTATAATGAAATGCTAATGTCATTCATGTCAACAACCATCCCAGGTGCCTATTAGCTCTAAAAGTATCATCAATGGTAAGAACTATTTTATCCATTAGTCTATTAACAAGTGATTCTTCTATATTCCAAATAAAAACATAAATGATTGTCATCATGACTATTTAGGCAATTCAAGAACCATTGTTATGCATCTCTCGAACAACACAAACCAAGTGTACAGCCAAAAACAAGGTTTTAAAGTCTCGGTTTTGTCTCAGGATTCAGCTCCCTCCAAAACCCAAAATATTTCAGCAAAAAAGAAAAAATCTCAGCCAAAATTGAACGAAAACCATCAGCTAATTAAAATATGAAAAAGAAATGGAAAAGATCCCTAAATTATATAAGTTGTTTTCAGACAAAAGAAAATGAGTAAAATGAGGATTAGAACAAGGGTAAGTCATATATAAATGAGCAATCTCATTATAGAGAGGCATTACATACATGGTTCCATGAGAAAAGAACTATGAATGATCACAAATTCATATGCCTACAAATACACATTACACAAATAGTTCCATCATCCATGAAAAAGAACTTAATAACAATGCTTTTAACTCCTCTACATCACAACTATATTAGAAAATACAAAATATAAAATCCATATCAAACTCTAAGTGGCTCAAGTCATAATCTCCATTGCAATCAGGATAAAAGTCACTTGGTAAGGGTAAAGGTAAGGCTTGAAGAAGAAGCTTGAATACTTTCCTCCCAAACATGCAAATCTAATAAAAAAAACCAAGAAAAAACATGCATTCATTTGAAAAAAAGAAAATTAAAGGGAACTCATGTTAGATTCAAAGTTCTTAAAATTGGAGACTCCGGTTTATATGCACTTGAATCTCCTAAAATTTAGAAAACAAACATGCATTCATTTGAAAAAAAGAAAATTAAAGGGAACTCATGTTAGATTCAAAATTCTTAAAATTGGAGACTCCAGTTTATATGCACTTGAATCTCCTCAAATTTAAGCTCTCTCTCTCTCTCTCTCTCTCTCTCTCTCTCTCTCTCTCTCTCAATATATATATATATATATATATATATTGGTAAAGTGTTTCATTTTGCCGCCCAGGTGTCGGTTTTGGAAGAAACTTTAAACCACGGGCAAAAGGCTTTACATTTGTAGCCAAAAATTCTAAAAATTTGATCAACTGATTATGTCAGGTTGCATCCCTCAGATATGTTGGTTCAGAGGATATCAGACAAGTGTGTGTGTGTGTGTGTCATCGTATGTATGCATCTACAAGAATATGACAACCTCATTGCCTTAACAAGAAGATACGGAAATAATATTAAGAAACATGTCCATGCATTACTTCGCATGAGGTTCACTTGAATATCGCATCATTGCAGGAATCAGTCTCCTTGGGTTCAGGTTTTTCGTAGTCATCCATGCTTCAACAGTTTCATATGCATCAAGCATAATTAGATCCGGGGCAAACTTGTACTGCAAAGCAAAAGAAAATATTTTCTTTTTAAGAATATAATTAAATGCGATATAAAGAAGAGAATGCCAGCCTGTGTTCTGCCATTAAATTAACTGATCAATCATCTTTTACAATAAAAGTCAAATGGGCACACACACGCGCATAGAGATAGAGATAGATAGAGCGCGAGAGGTCGAGAGAGCGAGAGCAAGAGAGAGAGAGAGAGAGAGAGAGAGACTACATGACTGTAAACTCATTGAGCATACTTTCATACCTGCAGATCTATAGGAACGGTGGATTTTTGAAGCAGTTCCAATGCTTTCTTTGCTTCTCCTTGCTGAATCCAGTACCGAAGAAAATACAGGTATCATTTCCAAATTATTTAATAAAGTGACTTCCAAAATTACAGGCTCTCCCACCTATAAATAATACTACAAAAATCCTGGAGCATCTGAATAGAAGATAACAATACAATAAAATACAAAACCACACATCTCGTAAATGGAATGAAATTAAAAAAAAAAAAAAAAATCACAAATATAAGCAACTACATGCATAACTCATTAACAAAAACTCAATTTTCATAAATTACAGAGATAAATTGGAAAAATTACAAACATATTTCCTAAATTGCTATCATTTATACAAATCCTTAAAACAATTGTTGTATTTTCCAAAAATGAAAATTCTACGGTACTGGCAGATCACATCCACAGACCACAAAACAGATATGTTTTGAATCTATTGCCCCAGATGTATTGGTTTGAGCAATGACTGAGTCATGAAACGTACACAATTCAAGATAAACTAAAAATGATTGAGTTTTGGAACCGTGTTGGTATTGCCAAAACACATATCATCAATACATAATGACTCACGTGCATCTCTTTACAAAAAAAAAAAAAAAAAATCACGTGAGCTCATTTCAAGAGATCTTAATTTCAGTGAGCTCTTCTGAGCACAAAACAATGTCCAGATCTTGCTTTCTCTTGCTGAATCTTGTCCTTTGTCGCATATTTTCGTTGGAGCTTGGTGGATCCACAATAAGGTAATTTTTGTATTCTTTTACTTTAAATTGTATTATGTTGTTGAGGGTTTGAGGGTTTTGGGTTCTTCATGGTTGTGGGATTAAACCCACCAATGTCGTTTCTATTGCTATATCTTTCGTGCATTGTCGATATCAAGTCCAATAGATGAGCAGGGTTGCATCAGGTTGGTAGCCAACATAGAATTTCTGCTAAATCTCTATGATATGAATCATGAACCATCATTTCGATCTTCTGATATGGCGTCCTTCAGAAACGAAGCGAGGCAATAGACTCCGGTTGCAATGATAAGCAAGCAAGGATTAGCTAGGGCATCCTCAGCAAACGAATATTGCAACATTTGACCAACATATGGATTTCATCATATTGGAACGGAGGAACAAGATGCGTGTAATCAGACCCAACTAGCTGGAATAAGGACTTTTGTTATTGCTGCTGTATTTCTGTGGAGTTGTTATCAATACCATTATTAGTACAATTAACTGATTTGAGGTTTCTTCTAGAGGTTATTTGGATTTGTTTGCATAGGAACTAAATGATGATCCAAAACGTTCACATTTTCTCATTAGAAATAAAAAAAGGCCTTACTATTTGAATGGAGCTTTTTGTTTGAGGTTTTTAGTTTCTAATCTAGTGTTTTGGAGTGGGTAGATTTAGGAACCCAAATTAGACACTAACTAATCCAATTATAGATTTAAAACGGGTTTGATTGGACCAATTAGGGTTCTAATATGGAGGTTCCACATCTGGCTATCAATTGGACCTAATTAATCCAGTTACAGTTGTCCATCGAGAATTTCTTATGGAATTATGAATTGGAACCTAAATTGGGTAATAATTGATCCACAGGATACTACTTATGAGTTATGAATTAGAACTAGAATTGCATCCTAACATTTGAATTGGGGATCAAATTTGAAGGTTTCTCAAAGGTCCTAGAATGGAGTCCAAACTAGACCCTCATCAATCCTATTAGAGTTCTAATTTTGGGGGTTGAGTTGAGATTTAGAATTGGAACTGAACTGGACCCTAATTGATCCAATTAAAGCTTGAAGTTTTGAGTTAGTTATGAATTGAAACTCCAGTTGAACCCTTATGTAAGGAATAATTTTATAAAATATCAATGCCTCTAAATTGTTTCTATTGCTTTATGTTTTTCTTCCACAAGGAGATTCAAACATTGGTTTGTAGCAATATGTTCCCATTAGTGCATATAAGCACCACGTTAAATGTTATTATGTGGCAAGGCTTGGCAAGAGGATGTTTGTATTTAAAGAAACACTTGGTTGGGAAACATAGGAAAGTCACATCTTGTCCTACTAGTCCGAAGGAAATGAAAGGGACGATATGAAGGACATTGTACAATGCGCATGAAGCATTTTATGGACAAGCACAGAGAGAAATTGAAGCTACAACAACAAGAAGAAGATGATGGTTTAGGATTCATTCATCAGATATTTAGATAAAATTTTACACCAGCTGCCAACTGACGCAACACTCCTCCTTTACTTGCACTTGAGACCGGCAATGCCCAAAATTGGGTTGACCTAGAGGCTGATTCCAGAATTTGGGTTGGGCTTAACATGGAGGCTGTAGTCAAAAACAGTTGAAGTATCGGGAGTAGGCTGCCAGATGATTTTCAATTGATGGTGGAGCTAAACCATCTAGACATTTTGAGGTGGGTTCATCTTCTGAGGCCATGAGAGGTGGTACGTTTTGAGAGCACGAGAATGAAATTGAAGCTGAAGGGAAATCCAAATGGCTAGATTCCATTTCTTTTCAGGACAGAATATCCACAGCAGAAAATGCTGACAGATATGTAGCGGCTGAGTGGTTCAACGAGGTGGGTCGGGATTCAGGAAGCTACCAAGCTTTTCCTGTTCGATGTCATGCCCTTCAATGCTACAAAGCCTCCAGATTTCAGATCATGTGCCATACAGTATGTCCAAGCCAGGCTTGGAGTTCGAGTGCCTATTCAACATATCAGCAACATTTTTAAAAAGAAATAGCGAACTATAGATGCACGATAATGTGGAATTGGTGGACATTGAGAACCAATAAAACTTTGATTGATTTCATAGTCCACTGTACAATAGATGATATTCCTCAAGTCAATTGATGTGAGAGAAAAAGAAGAGGCTGAGCATCTTCTTCGCCTATGGATGCAGCTGTTAATAAGGTGAAAAAGAAGAATGTAGTCAAGCTTGTAATGGCAAAAGCCGATCTGAGTTTTGTTGGGATGCCGCTGATGAAGAAGAGAAGACATCTGTATTGAATATTTTGTGCCACTCATTATCTTGGCTTCATGTTAGAGAACATTGGAAGGAAGAAATGTGAAAACGATCATTGAAAAACGTAAAAAGGCCACGAGTTTCATCTACAACGTGTACACTGTGAATTTAACAAAGAAATATATATATGGTAGAGATTTTATACGGCTGGGTATCATTACATTTCCAACAAAAGATGCAATCTGAATATGTGATATACAAAGTAAGTGAATGAAAATTCAACAGTAATATTGATGAATCACAATGCAAAGATGCCAAAAAAAGAGGTCATATCTATCAAATCAAATCCATAAGAATTAATAAGACATCTTTTGGAGGTCATAAATTCCTTCTTGGATATGAAATTGAGAGGCTGCTACAACCTTTGGGAATCTCTTTCCGATATCAGTAATAGTTATCTCGCGACTTTTATCTTGAGTACAGTGCTCTGGGCATCGAAACAGGATTTTTTTTTAAGACTGGTTGAATATAAAGTACACATTTCTAGACTTATTTTAGACGTCATGTGAGTTTAAGGGTACTTTTATCTTTGTATTTATTTTTACTTAATAAGAGTATGACTGAGATTTGATTGTATCGAGGGTAGTGGTTGGTTACTTGGGTCTTAAATTAAGAGATTCTTTTCTTAAAATAGATGTTATAAGAAAATTGTAAGCAGTTTCTTGAATTATAAAATGAAAATAAGCCTTTAGGCATTCGAAAAATTTGGATTGTTTGGATTAGCACCTTGCAGGAGGTTTTTCCCTTGGTCTCACTCTAAGAACCCTAGGCTTGGGAGGTGATTAAAGTAACTAGATCCATCATCTCCTAGCTGCTCGGTTCTTCAGTCGCTTCAACGGAGAATTGCAGAATTTCGGGAATGGGAGGTAACACCGTAACACCACAACTAAAATCCGTTTATCCTTATTTGGAGAAAGAAATCATAAATCGAGTCTCCACCAATTATTATTTTTTTTATGTTTTTTTTTATGGTAATGCTTATTTAATAATTAGTGCGTGGAAGTTCGGTCATGAGATGAGTGTTTCCAATAGTGAGGAGATGATTGATGCGGTACTTGAAACATTGGTTGTTGAAGAGGATTTTGATTTAGCAAGTAAAAAATTAGGTGAAGTATCGAATATAGAATTAGCCAAGTCTATGGACTTCAAAACTAACAATGAAACGAAAACAAATTCGGCCATTCTTTCTTCTGATCCATTTTATGAAATTTTTTCAAGATACTTTGGAGATAATATCTTCAAAGCGGATTATGCTTTTAGGCAACAAAATATTGTAAGAGGTTGGATACAAAAGCGTAATGCATCCAACCACAGAAGATGAAAACTTGAACTTGATGACGAGTTCTACAACTGGAGGAGAATGATCCAAACCAAATATGCGAATTATACAAATAAAGTAAATTTTAGATTCACTAGTAACATATTGGTGAAGACAATGCATACATGTCGGACAAGGGGTCCAAAATGTCAAACCCATAAGGATTAATAAGAAAACTTTAGGAGTTCATACCTTTCTGCCCAGTTATGAGATTGAGAAGGCATTAGATGTTTTCAAAAGCTCTTTCTATAACTACAACAATATAACACAACTTTTATCTAAATTTCAATGATTTGGACATCGAAATAGAATTTTAAAACTGGCTGTACATAAAGTGAAGATCTGTAAGAGTATCCTTGTCATGGAATTTCTTTTAAAGGCAATAGGAGTTTTAAGAAAAGTTCTAAGGGTATTTCTGTCTCTTTATTTATTTTTACTTAACCTACGTGTATGATTGAGATTAGATTTGAACATTACAAAGTAAGATGCAATCTTAAGTTTAGGGTTTTGCCTTATAAATAGATGTTATCGAAAATTGTAAGCATCCTTTTGATTTATTGAATGAAAATCAGCCTTCAACTTTTGAGTTCATTAGAGAAACATTGGCTTTACTTGGATAAATAACTTGAAATAAGTTTTTCCCTGATTTCCCTCTAAGAAACCTACGCTTCAATGGTAATCGAAGTAACTAGATCCACCATCTTCTAGCTGCATACTAGGGGGCAGATTTCCCACTATATCACACAGTATGTAACACTTGACAGCTTGCAAGGCATCAGAATGCCCTTGGGAAGATGTTCTCCTTTGATGAAGAAAGAAGAGTATTTCCAGGGATAAGATAAAGACAATAGCAATAGAGGCCTCTGGTATGATCAAGGTTTAAATTATCAACTGAAACCAATACCAATTGGCCAAGTTGTATCAGTTTTGAGGGTGGCCGATATGTGTCTATTGATAAACGTATCCACCAAAACTTTTCAAATTACCTCTATTTTTTAATGGTATTGGCCGATACATATAGATTCATCAGTTTTTTAGAGGGACAATACCTCATCCAATAGCGATAATTAAACCTCGGGTATGATCCTCATTACTGATTGTTGGAGCAAGGCAGAGAACATGTGCAAGGTGATACCCCATCATGTGAAGGTGTTGGAACTGGTAAATCAGGAGAAGAAGCCTACTCTTGCCATAATTTATGAAGCAATAGATAGAGAGAAACTTGAAATGCAGGCTTGAGTTGGAAACTAAAAGAAGCATTGCAAGATCATTAACAAGGGGTGGGAGAGGGGCAAACAAAAAAGAACCTGGCTGGAATCCGTCCGAAAGAATATCAATACACATAATCTGACCGAAGATATGGTGTTTTCACAGATTGGAATAAAGGAATAGGATTAAGTGTCAATAACCCCAATTAGTTGAGACATCTTGTTATTGCATCCAAGCTTCCCATACAGTAACAACCTCTCAGAATATCCTGAAATAAGGAAAAGACTGAGAATGAGATACAAAGGTTGAAACTGGATATAAGGAGGCATACGAAGGCAATAAATGCAAGACGTATATAAATTTTATTTTATAAGTTGTAACATCGTATGTACTAAAATTCTACTTCCTATGATTTCACTATTTTTATTCTTAATATTGATTATAGAGTTTGGAAAAGGCAATGTAGAGTCTGTACGGCCTTGACAAAAAGCACACAAAAGACTGGTCCCTCAGGTTAGATATAAGTTAATCATTAGTGTAATTTCTTACATGAATTCTATTGTTATATTTCATTGTAATAAATTTTGTACTTTATATTTACAGCCCAATGGTGGTAACTACGATGATAGTGCACTACATCTTAAGGTTATTGAAATTAAAGTCCTCAGCTAAGGCCTCGTTTAGCTGCTATTTTGGACATGCATTCCATGACTTGGAATGAGTTCTCATAGATAAATGGTCGTTTGGTTAGCAAAGGCAGAATGAATTCTCCTAAAATAAGAATGAGAAAATACCCTTCATCACAAAATCACTTCCAACCCTGATTTTAGATTTTAGGAATGAGTTTTGAGTTTTTGCAGTTGAAAACTTGTAAATAAAGTGAGCAGTGGCATGCTTGTAAATACATCATTTCTATTATATATTATTTTGGAGTGTTATTATCAGATTTTTTTTTTTTGATCATTAACATCAATTTCATTAATAATCAAGAGAAATACAAGACATAGACTCACAGGAAGTGATTCAAAACAAAACAAAAGAGCAATGTATACAAAAAGATCTATACAAAAAACTTAGTCGGCTTACATCTCAATCTCTTCACCCCTAGGCATACCAGCCCCAAAAGACGCTCTCTCTACTCGTCTTCTAGCCCAAGCGTCTGCCTCTGCGTTACCTGATCTAAGAAAATGGCTAAAAGAGATGTCTAAACCAATAGAAAGAGACCAAGCATATCTAATCCAATGGGCATATCTCCAGGGGAGTATGGCATCCTCTTTCATCCAAGAGATAACCAACTGAGAGTCACCTTCGATAATTAAAGGTACCAAACTCAATTTACAAACTTCCATCAATGTAGCAATCAAAGCTCTTAGTTCAACCGTAATAGAATCCGCTATACCAATCGGGCCAGAAAAACATGAAGAATGACATCATCTGAGTTCCTGAAAATCCCTCCAATACCCGATCTACCTGGATTACCCAAAGAAGAACCATCGAAATTGGCCGTAAGATGACCCCTAGGCGGCGCTTTCCAAATTGTGAGTTTCTTAGGAATTCTAGCCTGAGAATTAATCAACTCGTACCAATTACGAACAATACTATCCATGGATAT
>JAUPMG010000005.1:5064023-5081479 GCA_031762675.1 Pachysandra terminalis
AATGAATTCTAAAATACAAATAATCTTCATTTTATTTAGAAAAGTTATAGACTGGCTCAATATAGGAAAAATACAGACCCAAATAATGTCTCACCTGCACTAGATATACTTGGTCTCGCTGGAATGGATCCCGGCAATGTGCTAGAGCAACAGCGTATTGCTTCATGTCCAGATACACCTGCCACATATCTCGGCCTTCATCATGAACTGACACCTGCAATATTCTCAAATTCAACAGAAAGGAAATTCAGAGTGGATAGCGAAATGTAAACCATTCGTGAGAAAGAATAATCAGACATAGTAGACAAAGACCTGAAAGATTGAATTTTGGTCATATGCATAGAACAATCCAGCAGTGGCATCACTGCACAATCCAATGATACCTCTTGAAGCTGACTCTGATGCATTATCAAACTGTAGTTCCTCTATGATCTGCTCACTAATTCTATTTACAACCTACAAGCATTACAAAGACTTAGCAACCTTCAGAAATTTGTCAGTAAATTCTTTGCAAGCGGGATGTAAGAAAATGAACAGGAAAAGAAATTTCTTAGGCTGTTCAACAATATTAATTGAACCAAAATTCAGGAAAGAAAAAACGTAATCGTCAACTTGTCTACTCCATAAAGATGGAAAATTGCAAAATCTGCAAAACTTGTGTGCCTAAACCTCATTAATGGAAATGGAAACAGCTTAAGAGAGTACAGCAGTGATGTGTTTCATCAAATTGAAAACAGAAAAGGCTGCAAGGTGTTTCCAGACACACCTTCACTTTATCCCCAGCAAGAAGCAGAAAATGAAATTCAGACACAGCAAGCGATCTAGGTTTCATTGTCTCACCACCATCACTCAATTTTGAATAGTCCAAAAGAGCCTTGTTCTCCACAAAGTTTTCATCTTCATCTAGCGAACTACTCAAAAGTTACCAGGAAAAAGAAATATAATTAGGGTCTCAGAACTGAAATCCTCTGATGTTTGATTAAGAACCAATGCATAAATGACAGTTTTGTGAGCATGCTTTCAAACAGAACATATAGTAGCAATATCAACAAGTAGTAAGTACAAGTATATATGCAGAATACTTTGTCCAAACAAAAGAGAATACAATTGATAAGATATGTGTTACCTATGCTGTGCTCCGAAGTTTAGGCCACCATGGTAGATGCCTGACCCAGAAAGCCAAGCAAAATGAACAGCCCTTCTTTGCTTGATAAAGAAATGCAATTCACTGCAAGAGCACACGAAGGATGGCAAGCCACAAATTCTGAATGCTTACGAAGAAAGAATACCGAGGTTATACAACAGATTATGTTTCTATTCAAGCAGGAAGTCAGAATTCATAAATAAGTGACCATCTTCAAGAGCTTGTGATCCCATCCAACAACAAAAATCAAGTTCAGGGTCTGGTCATCATTTTTACCAAGGATAATCCTAACAGTCTTCAAGATCGTTTTGGCATGCTGGATTTGAAATAAGGGCACAAATAGAGGTAGAACCCTTTGGGATATGTGTCCTGCAGCTGTGTGTTGTAACTAATAGACATTAGTAGAGGATAAAAGAGTAAAGAAAGGGTGAAAGAAGAGGAAGATACATCTCTTCTCATGTACCATTTACACAGTGAACAGCTCTTTTATAGAGAACCATGAAGTCTCTAGATGCAAGATTGTTATAACAGTCTATAACAACTTGATGATGTGGCTGTTATCCTAACCAATAGGAGGTTCTAGAGAGAGGGAGTGATCATGTGTGATGCAGCTTACACACCCCCTCAAATTGATGGGAGTCTCGTGAACTATCAATTTGTCTCGTAAGTAACTGAATCGCTTGGATGATAATGGTTTGGTAAATATATCTGCAAGCTGATCAAGTGAAGAGACATGACAAACAGTAAGCTCTTTGGTGACAACTTTTTCCCGTATGAAATGGTAGTCGATCTCGATGTGCTCTGTGCGAGCATGCAATACAGGATTGGAGGCAAGAGAGAATACTGAGATGTTATCACACCAGATAGTAGGTGTGTTTGGAAGCTGAATGTGGAGGTCTTGCAACAGCATTTTGACCCATATAATATCAGTAGCTGTGTGAGAGAGTGCTCTGTACTCTGCCTCAGTAGAAGAGCGAGAGACAGTAGCTTTTTCTTTGCGCACCATGAAATAGGATTTGAGCCAGAAAGAGACAGAAGCCCGTGATGGAGGGACGATCAGTGCTATCTCCGGCCCAATCTGCATCTAAGTAAGCAAGGAGATCTAAATTTCCCTTTGTGAAAGCTAAGTCATGATGGAGAGTGCCTTTAACATAACGAAGTATTCATTTTACAGCTGTGAAGTGCCTATTGAGCGGCTGATGCATGTGTTGGCATACCCGATTGATTGAGAAAGACAGGTCTGGCCTAGTGAGAGTGAGGTATTGAAGTGCTCCCACAATCTGCCAATAAAGATATGAATCAGAGAAGTCATCATCATCACCTGTAGCTGAAGAAGGCTTAAGAGAAGATGGACAGTAATAAAGCTTGCATTCAGACATCCCAACACAAATGAGAAAATCAGAGGCGTATTTTGACTGATTGAGAGAGAGGCCATGATCTGTATGATGTACTTCAATGCCTAAGAAGTAGTGGAGCTGGCCAAGGTAATTCATATGGAAGGATGAGCTCAGATATTGTATGAGGGAGGTAATATACTGTTGACTACTCCCAGTAACCAGAATATCATCGACATAGACAAGAAAAATAGTAACTCGATTAGCCAACTTGTTAATAAACATGGAAGTATCAGCAGAACTTGATTGAAAACCATGTGAAGTGAGGAACTTGGACATTATGGAGAACCCAGCCCTAGGTGCCTGTTTCAGTCCGTATATTGCTTTCCGGAGTTTACAGACATGGTTAGGACGATCTTTATCACCAAAGCCTGCTGGTTGTGTCATATACACATCTTCATCTAGGAGACCATGCAAAAAGGTATTAGAGACGTCAAACTGCCAAAGTGGCCAGTTATGGTGGAGCGCTAATGAGAGCACCACACGAATTGAAGGCTGCTTAACTACCGGACTAAATGTCTCCATAAAATCAAGCCCGGGTTCTTGATGAAACCCTTTTGCAACCAAGCGGGCCTTACAGCGGGAAATAGAACCATCAGAATTATGTTTGATTCTAAATATCCATTTGCAGCCAATGACTGTGCGGTTTGGTGGGGCTGGAGCAAGTGACCAAGTGCCTTGAGCCATGAGAGGATTAAATTCAGATGACATAGCCTCTCTCCATTCAGAAAATTTTTGGGCCTCGGTGAAACAAGTTAGTTCAAGAAGAATAGGGTTGGTGGTGTGAGTGGAAAGACATAGAGGAACCTTCTTTTTGAATATTCCAAACTGAGAACAAGTGAACATAGGGTGAGTGGGATGAGTAGAGGGAGGAGTAGGAGAGGAAGAAGTAGATGACGATAGGGACGATGAGGTAAGAGAAGAACAAGGAGGTGTAGGAGCTGGTGAGTGATTTGTACAAGGGTGATATGGTGTGAAAGGAACAGATGTAGGAGGGGAAGACGAAATAAAAATTGGATTGGGACGATGGAGGTGGGAGAAGTCAGAGGTGGGGATAGAGTGGATTGAAGTAGCTGGTAAAAAGGACTGAGAAGGTGATGGTAAAGGTGTGTGGGATTTAGATGGGGAATGTAATTGGAAGGGCATGGCGTGAGATAAATACTTTGTCTGTAGTCATGTCTAAGCACCAATACCCTTTGGATCAAGAACAGTATCCTAGAAACAGCACCTACAAGAGCATGGTTCCAACTTATTATTGGTGTAAGGCCGTAGCCAAGGATAACAACAAGCCCCGAAGGATTGAAATTTTGGGGCAGTATGAAACAACAGTTCATAGGGTGTAAAATGTTTAAGCACAGAGCTAGACATTCAGTTTATTAAAAACACTGTCGTACATAGTGCATCAAGCCAATAGAATGTTGACATAAAGGCAGTATGTAGGAGTGTGATTGTCGTCTCAATTAAATTTCTGTGCTTACGTTCGACAACCTCGTTTTGTTCGGGTGTCTGAGGACAAGTTAATTGATGAAAAATCCCATGGGAAGACAAGTATGTTTCAAAGGTATTTTTGATAAACTCCCCACCACCATCTGTGCGTAGGATTTTGATTCTGTGAGAACAGATTTTCAACCATGGACTTAAATTGAATAAACCTTTGAAATATTTCTGCAATGGATAGAGCCAGGAAAAACGTGAGTAATCATCAATGAAAAGTACAAAATATCTGTACCCATGAAAGGACGGTATAGATGACGATCCCCAAACATCCGCGTGAATGAGCTCCAAGGGATTACTAGCTGATGATGTGGAGGCAAGGAATGGTAGTTTGTGGCTCTTAGCGACACAACTGTGTTCACAAGGCGAAGTAACTGAATCTGAAATTGGTAGATGATACTGAGATTGAAGTTGATGTAAAATACCTGAAGAGGGGTGGCCGAGGCGTCGATGCCAAATGTGAGAGGGAGAACGAGCAGACAGCAAAACTGTTGAAGTAGTGGAAGAAGACGAGGACTCCGGATTAAACTGATAAAGACCGCGATTACTGAGGCCCCGGAGAAGGATTGCCTTCATTTTGTTGTCCTGGACAATGAAACCTTGAGCAGTGAATGATAGTGTACAGTCATTGTCACTTGTAAATCTTTGAACAGAGCAGGTTTTTGGAAATATTAGGAACATGAAGTAAATTATGAAGGGCAAAATTTATATTGGGTGTGGAGAGGAAACCTGTTCCAGTATATTGAATAGGAAGAGTCTAATCATTACCCACTGCAATTCTGTTGTGGGCAAAATTTATATTGGGTGTGGAGAGGAAACCTGTTCCAGTATATTGAATAGGAAGAGTCTTATCATTACCCACTGCAATTCTGTTGTGACCATGATAAGGCCGCTGAATGGATAATTGAGAGAGACCAAAGGTGACGTGATCACTGGCACCAGAGTCCATACACCAGGCAGCATCAGGTGGACTAGAAGTGGTTGCAATCAAGGCTTGGTTCCTGGCAGGTGAAATGGTGTCTTCATAACGATACCAACATTCAAGAGTAGTATGATTCGGACAGCCACAGATTTGGCATTACACATGAGTTGAGAGATTATTTCCATTGTAACAACCACGGTTGCCATGACCAGGAGCAATGTTGTGAGTGAACTGATTTCGACGTTGTCCTTGTGATCCTCGGCCTCTGTTATTATTATTGCGGCCAGAATTGTAACTTCCACACGAAACAGAGAAAGCTGTAGAAACATCATTGGAAGGATTTTTCTGTGCCTCAACAAGTATATTAGCTTCTTCAGAGGATAGTAGTGTGAAGTTCATCTATTGAGACCGGTGAGGAGCACGTGCAAATCATAGTTTTAAAGGAGTTGTACTCAGAAGGAAGGGCATTCAATGTGTGCAGAACAATGTCTTCACTATCGACAATGACATTAACAGAAGCTAGTTGATTGACTAAGTCATGCAGAGTATCAAGGAACTCTTTCATGGTCATCTGACCTTTCTAGATTTGTTGGAGTTCATTTTTGAGCTTCAAGATGTGTGATCTGGATAGTGAATTGAGTCTTTTCTCGAGTGTACACCAAATAGCATATGAGTGAAAGATTCACAACATAAGGTAAGAGAGAAGGTGATATAGTAGCATTAAGAGCTATAATAAGCTGTTGATCAACCATTTCCCATTCGGTGAACCTAGGGTTGGGAATTCTCTTATCAGAATTGTCTTCTATTTCAGCTTCAGGATCGATAGATCCATCAACATACCCAAGCAGTTGGTATGCTTTAAGAACATGCTGAACTTGAGACTTCCAAATGCAAAAAATTTTGGAGTCAAGTTTTGCAGTAACAAGGGCATCAATATTAGCTAGGACAAACTAAAGTGAAGATAATAGATTCATGATGAACTCTCTGATAGAGATTGAGCTTGAATTTGAACCATGATGGCCTGAACGGAGGAAGTTAATGGAGTAGCTCCGATACCATGATAACTAATAGCCATTAGTAAAGGATAAGAGAGTAAAGAAAGGGTGAAAGAAGAGGAAGATCCATCTTATTTTCTCCTGTACCATTTACACAGTGAGCAGTTCTTTTATAGAGAACCATAGAAGTCTCTAGATGAAAGATTCCATAGAAGTCTCTAGATGCAAGATTGTTATAACAGTCTATAACACCTTGATAATGTGGCTGTTATCCTAACTAATAGGAGGTTCTAGAGAGAGAGAGTGATCATGTGTGATGCAGCTTACATGTGTTAAGACAATCTGGTTAGAACGTAATAACAGGACCTTTAAAGACAAGGAGGTGCAGGTGATGGTGTCAGTCAAAAAGATGTTGTCTACGCTGTTTGAGTGGGATTCAATGCTTCATGATTTTCAGGGTGTGCCCTTCGAAGATTTTTGTGGTGAGGGGTTCAGGATCTGGTCATGCTAGGAAGTTGATCGTTGGGTGGCTTTGGGGGTGTTTTATTTGTATCTTGTTCTTTGTATGGCGTCGAGTAGTGTACAACTTTTGTGTACTTGGCCAACACTGTTGATGTCTTCTTAAGTTAAAAGTTAATAATACATACCTTCATTACTGATCAAAAATAAATAAAGAAAATAACATCGATGATATACCACAAATATGATGTGTCCATTGAGTGTTAATTTCTAGGAGAAAACAACACTCGAACAAGAAGCTTCCAAACCATAAATGCAACGTTGCATACGTACGGGTACGTGTGTCGGAGTCAGACACGGGTACGAGATGCCGGATTCAGCAAACCATAAAAAATAGGATTCGTGAACTCGGGGTATAATTAAATTTAGGGAAAATAATTGACTGATATACCCCTTATAGAGAATTGAATGAATTTTAGATAAAGTGGATAAACCTTAGGTATAAAATACTCCTCTTAGTCTCTCGACTAAAGAGGGGTCTTACTTTACTATCTTTATCCTTTTTACTACTGTAATCTATAAAACCTAACCTACTGTCGGAAACGATTCTCCATTTTCATCTTCACGAGCCCGTCTGAACATGACAGTGTCTTGTTGGCAAGTATTCTACGATTCTTCATCAATCATTTGATGTGTTTTTCTCTTTTTCCTCTTTGATGAATGATTCAAGTGTGACGTCGGAGCATGACGGCAATCCTGAATTGCAAATCTATTTGTAGCTAAGCCCTTTAACTGGGCTTGCATGAGATGGAGGAGACGAACCAACAAGATCATCGTCACGTTCAGACGGATCCGTGAAGATGAAAATGGAGAATCATTTCTGACGGTAGGTTAGGTTTTACAGATTCCAGTAGTAAAAATGATAAAGATGGTAAAGTAAGACACCTCTTTAGTCGAGAGACTAAGAGGAGTATTTTAGACCTAAGGTTTATCCACTTTATCTAAAAGTCATTCAATTCTTTATAAGGGATATATCAGTCAATGACTCAATGTCATTAATTGACCGACCCCCTCGAGGTTTCCGATGAAGGGGTTATTGTAGTTTCAAAAACCTTAATGGGTCTGATAACAAACGTCAAAAACCTTAGGGGAAGAAAGTGTAATTTTCCCTTAAATTTATCTATATTTAATTACATAAAACTTTAATAACAAAAATATAATATTTTAGAAAATAAAATTATAAATTACTATAATATAGATATATTATTGTTGTACTTGATATTAATAGAGAGGTTACCTTAGATTGAAAGGACCAGTTTATAATTTTGAGAAAAGAATGAGATATGTTTGAAAAAGGTAACTGTTATTATATGTTAAGATGAAGGCTATTTAGGTCTTTTGACCAAAAGCCTTCTTTCTTAAGGAAAGGAAAGAAGCCAAAAAAAAAAAACTAGATTTGTTCTCTACATAGAGAAAAGTTGAAGCAAGATTTCTAGCTCGGCTACAAAGACAAGGTACTCTCTCTCCTCTATTATATTTGGAGATTTCAGGCTATAGATTTCTCTCCCTCTTTTTTTGCTTCTTCCTCTTCTTCTAATCTCTTCTTTCTTTCTCACATACTTTGGGAGATTTCTTTTCCCTCTTTTTGCTCTTCATTTTCTCCCTTAATCTGGAAACACGTATTTTTTTCCCTTATTGGATTCGGCTGTTAGTGGAATCATGACGAATCTGTGACGTGTCCGTGTCCGAATATGTGTCCACGCGTATGGACTCGCAATTCGGACATGGGTTGCCGAATCCATGTAACATAGCTTAAATGGCAGTGCAATTACCAAAAATGAGAAAGATGAAGTAGGGCCTGCAAAATGGCCACACTCAAGAGCATGATCTCAGATCATGGCAGCACTATGCCAGACTCAACCCAGCTCCTCCTAGCTTTGGAAGGAAAATTATGGAGCCAAGGACAAAACCAGACTGATCTTAAGTCTAAATACACACACACAGAAAGTAATATATGAAGGAGCTAGCACTATGGACAGGAAAGATATTCAAACAGAAGGGATAAGACTAGGAGGAACTGTAGAAACTCTTCAACTGTCAGAAGGAAAATATGAAACTCAAATAGAAAAACAGAAAAGGGGCATCTCTTAGGCCCTATTGAAGACAATACCAAAAGTAATAAAAATCCCAGAGCCTGATCTGACACGTTTTCTACTTAGGTTGCCTTCAAAAGTTCAATTATTCTGTCCTCTCATAGACTTGAAAAGATTACAGAAGTAGCAGAGATTCCAGGAATATGTCGCACACTCTCCAAAAAGACTGGTCAGCACCAAAGTAATTCAGGCACAGACCATGGTATTGCCCAAGCAAACCAGAAACTTGATACAAGGAACTCTGAATTTTTGAAACAAATATATAATGCAAAAAGTGGTGATCAACTGCCACTTTAGCCCTTTTACACACATTAAAATGTAGCAACAGTTTAGAAAATGCCAATTACCTAATAAAGAGAAGGTCATAGTTAGAATCCTGTCAGGAGCCACTTTTCAGGTAAAAATGACATCTCAGAAAGAATCTGATAAAAAAATTAATCATGGAAGCTTAGAGTTTTGGAGTAATGCTAAATAAGGCCTGTAAGAAAGAATTAGCTGCAAGCATCCTTGCTGCTCCACTTCGAGCTACATTTGTCCACCACAAGTGCTCATAACAGGTGCCCCTCTAGCCAACCTAGAAGAACATCAAGGAGTCAAATCTCCTATACATAAAGCAACATTCAGAACTTGGGCCTGCAAACAATCATTGATGACAACAACAACAACAACAAAATGTCTTATACTATTGATAAAAAAAAAAACTGTCTTATCCCAACTAGTTGAGGTCGACAACATGAATCCTGTTCCTTCATCCCAGTGTATCAAAAGTCATATCTTCTATCAGAATATATCCAAATCCTGGGCTGAATTCATCCAGGGTTTTTTCCATTTCTTTTTTGGCCTTTCTCTCACCCTTTTAATGAATACCCCTCGCAGCTTCATACAACTGCCTCCC
Source organism: Pachysandra terminalis (assembly GCA_031762675.1). NCBI lineage: Eukaryota > Viridiplantae > Streptophyta > Magnoliopsida > Buxales > Buxaceae > Pachysandra > Pachysandra terminalis. The sequence continues at coordinate 5,073,480 of JAUPMG010000005.1, forward strand.
TAGGTCTTCTCTTTACACACCCAAACCATCTTAACTTAAATTCCTTCATCTTATCTCCTAATTAGGAAACATATAGACACTCTCGGATATGTTCATTCCTTACCTTTCCTAGTTCTCTCACACAGCCATCTAAATATCCTCATCTCAACAACATTCATATATGCATGTGTTGCTTCTTTGTGCCCAACATTCTGATCCACGCATCATATCAGGCCTAACAGTTGTCCTGTAAAATTTTCTTTTTAGTTTTGAGAGGAACACATCAACCATATAACATCCTAGAAGTGCCTCTCCACTTGAACCATCCAGCTCTAATTCTATATGCAACATCCTCAACAATGTCCCACTCTTAGGTAGCAAGTCAATAGTCACCACAAGAAATGTCCTCTCAGAAACTTTGTCCCCAACCACAACCTTATGTCTACTCGCCTTATAGAAGTTGACAGAACCCTTTGAAATAGCCTTCCTGAAAAGAAAAAAAAAACAAACAAAAACAAAAAAACCAATAGCTGCTAGAGACTTCAGAGCTGTCCCACTTTCTAACTCTAATGCCATACTTTTGATAGAATGATCTTTCTCCATAAGCCATCACTTCCAAAATTCCCAGTCCACGGCCATTGCCCCTAAAGCTCCTAATTAGTTCGACGTGTCTAACACCCAAGCGGGGCCTCTTTTGCATCAGCATATTTATTTCTGCTGGACTATGTGGTATTCAAATGTGTCATCTTTTCCTTTCCACAAAGAGTCTTCAAATCTGTTCAAGCCCTAAACCCATAGAGGCTAGAATAAGAAATAGTGATGTAAGGTAGGACAGGAGACTAGATAGGCTACAGCATCTTTGCATTGGAGGCCTTTCTCACATGACACTGGTTGTCACTCAACCCCCATATTTGCAGTTTCTCTTAAATCAGGTTTATGCTGATTCACATGTATAAGACATTGCCTACAATTTTTTCATCCAGTTTTCAATCAACACCTTACTAACTCAAAATATTTTAGATGAACAAAATAAGAAACAGAATTGGACAACAAACATACAAATGATTTTGAAAAGAATGAAAATATATATATATATATATATATATATATATAAGCAATGTAGGTATGCTATTTGCTAGTAATTTGAATTCTACTGTAAGCAAAAGCACTTACCTGTTTGGTATTTCACCTGGAAGTTCCATAAAATGCACTGCACGATCGGAATAACTAGCAAAAACGGTCTATAGAAATCACAAACATCAATAAGCATATAATTTGAAATAAAGAACATACAACTGCCATGAAAATAAGCTCCAAACAGCATATTGTTTCAAGTAATCACCAGAGAAGTAAAAATATAAGCATCAAATCAAGAGAATGTTACATTGTTGGATAACAATACTTTATTTTATGGATGAAAGACAGAAATTTACACAGAAAATGTACTATAATTTGATTGCTAAGTTATGCGCCTATGAATATGAGTAAGTTATGTATGGCATTGAAGAAACGATCCATGATGAGAAAACAGCAAAAGTTGCTTCTTTGAAGTTCCAAACAAGTTCACAATATGTGATTTGGTGGTTGCATGTAAAACAATTAGATCAAAAAATTCATAGTTTTTATCCAATAAATAACATGTCACTAGATTGAGCAACAAGATCATATTCTTTTCCAAATCAACTATAGAGGAATGTTCTAATTCAAAATGGTATGCCCTACAGGCACAGGAAACAATAAAAAAATTATAAGAAAAAAAAAACTCCAGTCTGTACTCAAGCTTTCACTTTTCGTTATTTTTTTCCATTCTGTACCCAGAGGAATTGATTTAGAAAATAAGTGAATGTACCATCCCAAGGGATAGAATTTCCTACGTTCAGATGAAATTTATAATAATATGACATGTTCTACTCCACAAGTTGTTACATGAAACAACAGATTGTTGCCTTAAAAGTATCTTTTCATTCACAATGACAATTCTTTCTCAAGAAAGTGTTAACTCTAAAATAGATTTTCCATCACAAACTTTCTTCTCCCAAGTCTCCAAAAACAGCATTGAGCCATCTACAAATTGGAGGTGAGAAATCCTACTTTGTCACACCCAACCACAAATCTGTTAATAAGATTCAAATCTGTTAGTAAATGCATAAGCCTACTAAAGGCATCCCCACAATAGTGAACAAAATGGGTCACCTTGCCAAATGCCTCTAGTAGCCCTGAAGAAGCCCTCTACAACCCAATTGATTAACGCTCATTATTGATACCCCCATATGCAACATCTCCATTTTCACTCCAAAACCTTTAAGGTCCAAAAAATGACTAATCAACCCTATCATAAGTTTTTTATATGCAACTTTAAAATCACGCCATTCTTGCCTGGCCTCCTTTCCTCCACTACTTCATTAGCCATTAGAACACCATATAAACTTCGTCTCCCTTTCACAAAAGCACCTTGATTAACTGAAATGATTGACCCCAACAAAAAAATAGCTGGCTTCGTCCTCGTCTCCATCCCCTCCACCGTCTGATTCCCCTTCCAACCATCCCGCACCCTCTTTCCCCAAACCCATACAACCTGCCTTCCACACTCCCATCACCGTCGTCATCCCATCAAACCACCTTCGTCTCATGGTTATCCCACCTTCATCCATACCCATCCTAGCTTTATCATCTAAACCTCTTATAGCAAGACATCGTCACAGAGAGCCTAACAAACATGTTGTATCATCCCTGGGGTCGAAAGTTGTAACCACCCGAAAATTTCAATAAGTGATTTTGGGCCAAAACTTGTGATTTTCAAAATTTTTAAGTTTGAGTTTTAATATTTTGGGATTTATGAGAAAAACTTACTTAGGATTGCTTTCTATTGGCTAGAACACATGGAAACTCCTGCATGGGCACACACCTTCGCACCCTCACATAAAAACCTAGATCTAAGGGTGGGGGGTTGTGGAGAGAAAGGGGTTAGAGAGAGGGTTTAACCCTATTCTCCCATTGTGTTTTGTTGTGCTGAGAAGAAGAGGGAAGAAGGAGAACAACAAGGAGGCCAAGAAGAAGAAGAGGATTGACTTGAAGATTTGGAGCTGACAAGCTAGGGTTTCATGTTCTTGACGAGGTAAGTACATTGTGTACTTCTTGGATTCCATGCTTGAATGTTTTCCATGAAGAAAACACGAGATTTGTGTTGTGATTCATGATTCTTGAATGTCTTGATTTATACATTGCATGATTTTGTATTCATGTTTGTGCATTTTATATCTTGAGATGTAGATTTGCTTATTTGATATTTCTTGCTTCATTCTTGGTTTTTGTTTGTTTCTAAATGCTTGATGTGTGATTTCATTTGCTAGTGTGACTAATTGATGAGCTTGGTCATGTGTTTTAGACCCAAATTCAACATTGGGAAGAGACCAAATAGGAGGGATTAGAAGAACGCGAGTTTGGGGCGAAATCTGGGTAAGGAAAACCCAAAAATCACGCTCGTCGGTGGGTGGTCGGTCCACCGACGGAGCATAAATCATTTGAGTTGTTGTCGGGGGCTCGTCAGTCCACCGACGGGACCTGCCTATGAGTTAGGGCACAGACCAGCCCCATCGGTGGATCGTCGGTGGCACCGACAGATCCGCCGACAAATCAACCATTGAGGGGACACTGTCGGTGGCACGTCGGTCCCCCGACAGGGACTAGGATTTTGGGAAATTTTGGTCCGTGGATCCGTTGGTGGTACCGACGGAACCCTCCGACGGGAGTCGATGGATTCATCGGTAGCACCGACAGGATCCGCTGACAGACATTGGACTTAGGAGCTTTGGTCGGGGGATCCGTCGGTGGCACCGACGGAACCCGTCGACGGGCATCAGTGGACTCATCGGTCCACTGACAGGACCCGCGAGGAATATTTGTTTACCTGTAGACTCGGTCGATGGACCCGTCAGCCCACCGACGGGACCCGCCGACGGAGGTGATTAAGAGACTTTAAGGAAGGACTTGAGGGTGAGGTTTAGCATTCAAATTTTAGATGTTGATGCACATGGAATTATTGTGATGTTTATTGATCATTATGATTTGAATGAAGCCTGATTACTTAATGTTGGTTACCCTTATACTTGTACAATTTGATTGACACTTGCATACTCTTGGTGACTTATTGTAATGTGATATACAAACCTGATAGGTTGAAATATGAACCTCTTATGCCTACACATGACCCGTAGTATCCGGTATATTGATATATGGTAATTGATTCTGTGAACTTGGTTTGTGATGATTAAATGCTTCGTGAATTATATTGTTGGTTGGTACATTGTTCTGCACGAACATTGGTGCCATGTGAATATGGACTTATGTAAAGACGCATCAGTTATTCATTTATTTACTTCCTGCATATGTAGACGTGTGTGATTCAGTATGGAATGAATGAATCATGTTATGCAGTATAATTATTCTTATGCATATCATGTAGCTGAATGTTAATCCCATGCATTAAAAGGACATTCACACATTGAGGGTACCTGTGTGAGACTCAAACCCTGGACTGATCTTGCTTCCTTTTAAGGAGGACCAATGGATAATGTGAGGATACTTGGGACTCTGAGTTGAGTGCCAATTGAGAGATAAATTCTCTGGAGTCCTGTGTGGACTATATATGTTTAAATCTGAAATGATTTATGTGTGAGGACTTAGCTACCCCAAAAGCCCGAGGATGCCGATATATTGTGTTATATATATAGAGGGTTACCCAATTGATCGTTGTGAGTCTGGGATGATGTCGCTGAGGGAATTCCTGTAGTTGAGACCCTTGGAACCATCCCTGCGGGAGGATGGGTCCCTGGCAATGAATACATGGGGAGTACCCAGGGGTTGCGATACCTTCAAACCGTGCCGTACACACGGAGTCCGAGGTGGCCTTAATCCGAATGGATGCTTGTATCCTTGCAGTGATGCATGACGGCACTGACGGGATCAGCGTGCACATCCAACTTCACTCTACCAATCTCATTCATTGCATTCACGTGCTTGTAATGGCCATCATGTTTGACTAGTAGTTTACTTGTTCATGTCATTGCATCTAAGGAACAAACCACTGCATTTCTTCATGGCATGGCATGCATTCATGGTTATGTATTCAAGTGTGTGACTCTTGGTTAGTACATTGTACTTGCTGAGCGCGTAGCTCAGGCCTTTCTGGCTCCCAACATTTCAGGTGGCATGATTAGAGAAGCTGTGGTTGGTACCTGGTAGACTTGGAGTGGTGACGAGAAGACTTGGCTTTCTTCTACGTACCTGCCGTCTTGGAACCTGTTGTATTTTGTTTGGAGTAGTTGAACTCCTTTTCTGGTTAGGCTGTGTTATCAGCCCCTTTTCTATTTATGGGTTGTTGATGTATTTAAACAATGTATTAGTTTGAATCATCTATGGATTTGTTTTAGCTTCCGTTGTTGATCCACTAATTTTCGTTTGGATCTATTATTTAGTTGTTTAGTGGTTGCCACCCCCTTGGGTTGTGTGTTTGGAGAAGGGGGTGAGAGTCATGCCTAGAATCCTAGGACTATGCTCATGTGTTCATGAAGCATACCCTGGAATTCGAGTCGTGACAAAAGTACAACATCGTGATGTCAATGTCAGAGCGAAGTGATACTCGTTTGAAATTTTTTAAGGCCAATCACATAGTGCACTTCTTATCACGGAGAAACAGGAGACTCACACCTTAGTAATTTTTTTGGAAGGAGAGAAACTTCAATGGTTCCAAAGGAAAGCAGAGGTGATCTGTCGGAGATCTACTGTTGGAATAGTGGGATCCTTCCGGAAAGGTAGCAAAGCACTGCTAGCAGAGGTTAGAAGGAAAAATAAAGGATATTTTTTTAGTATAACTCTCTTTCTTCAACATAGTAGAAGGATCATGATGATATTCCCCAAGGAGAATGAGGTGAATGTTTGGGAATATATTCTTTCAGGCTGCTGCTTTGAGAATCAGGGGAGGGAAACGGTTCATAACAGACATAATATAACCAATGATGTGATATGCAAGGACCAGGAGGAATGGTTGCCTGCAAACACCATAAAGTATTCAGATTATTCGCTCAGGCACCTGTTGCTCCTTATCCATCATCCAATCAGCTGATTCGTACATACCAGAATGGTCGTTCCCAACACTATGTGAAGCGAGGAGAAATGTGGATTGGGTTCAAGTAGGGAATGAACAATCCAATAAATATGCCAGCCATGATACAATAAATACTTTCCCAATTTTCACTAAGGAAGTCGTGGTGTGTCTGAGCTCTGAAACTGACACCTCAAGGCTACTAGAATTGGGTTCTATAACGTCATCGGAATCACGGTGTTTATGTCGAAATGGATTAAGGGCGCAACAGCTGGTGCAGGCACCAAAGATGAAGGTGGACTATGGATTGTAATCATGGGACTCCCTCCACACCTTTGGGCCAAAGAGTCCTTTGAGGCTCTGGGTTATGTTGGCAGGTCTCATGGAGGAAGGAGATTTCATCATGAAGGGTACATTTTCAAGGGTAGACCCCTGAAGATAAGAGAAAGGCCGGTGAGAGGAAACCCAGACTGGTGAGGGTATGGGATGGATCTATTGAATGTGAAATCCACGTTGAGGTGGTTCCAGCAACAACGGCAGGGCAGTCGCCGACGTCGGAGCCTAGTAGAAGAGTTGAGGAAGACGATACCATGCCCCACCAAGCAACACATGGTACATTCCGAGACTCGTGGTGGCTAGGGGCTTTTCATAGAGAAATGGAAAGACTATCAGGGAACTACTCAGGTAGGCGGACAATTGGGTAAAGGTACAGAAGGTTCAAATTCAAATTTCATAGACTCGAGGGCTCGCGACATTAGGCTGGTGTGTGATGGGCCTAGGGAGGTCAAAGCAGGAGACACTGGGCTGAGGAAGGCCAGGGCAGAAGTTGTGCAGGAGTCAAGATCTTTGGGCCACATGAGGAGTCAGGCCACATCAAGGGGTCCAATCCCAGCAGACCTAGACCGTGATCCATATGCTAAGGTGGGCGTGACCCGTGTCGATGGCTCAACGAGCACAAACTTCAGGGAAATGAGGAATCGAGAGTATCGCTCGCGAAATGACAAAGTAAGAGCTACCACAGTGAACTCTTTATCCGAAATGGAAGACCACCTGAGAAAATTCATAGAGATGTTCCAGGATAAGGTGGAACAGTGGATTCAAATAGGCGTCGTAGATCAGTTGCAAGGTGCGATGCTATAACACGAAAAACTGAAATAGAAAATTCTTTTTATATAAGGATACAATAGTAAATTAACAGGATTCTAAAATAAACTATATTCATTAAAACACTTATATAATAACTATATACTTAACTTAATCTATATTATTATATGTAGACCTTGTATAAACACACATTAAAACATAATATATTGTTTAAGGCTTAATTAATTAAGTATTGGGCTTAATTAATGAGTCTTGGGCTTAATGAAAAGGAATTGGGCTTATAAACTTTAATTGGGCTTAAGTGCTTAAGTATAGACCTTAAATAATTAATTAGCTTAATAGGCCTAAGGCCCAAACTAACAATTTAAACTTAAAACATACCCAAATTCGTTTTTAATAAAAGCCTTCTAGAAAACTTAAGTTATAATTTGATTAGGAGTCATAAACAGCTTAAAAATGAAGTATATTAGTTATATTAGGATCCCACATTAAATAAGATAATTAAAGACTAGTTTAGGTAAAACTAGGACACTAAATAAGGATAATAGAGATTCTAATTAGAATAGAACTTAGTAATTAAAAGAATATAAATACTAATTTAACTATAAGTAGGAATTTAGATCTAAAGGCCATAATTCAACTAACTATATTAAACGGCTAGGATCAATTTAGATAATTAAAGAACTAATCCTAAACTAATAAGGAAACTAGATTAAATAATAAATAATTGGAAACATTTCAAATCAATGGTTAAGATGGTATAGGAACATATTAATCTAATCTAAAGGTAGATAAGCAATCCTAAGCTAAAAAGGAC
>JAUPMG010000005.1:5081579-5095209 GCA_031762675.1 Pachysandra terminalis
ATATTACCCTATGTATAAAAGAGCGTATAACTTCAAAGATTTCGTCCTACCTTTTGTCTTGATTCCTATTTTACCCTCTCATCTTCTTCTTAATTCCATAACTCGAGAACCTTTTAGAAGATTCCGTCCAACCTTTTGTCTTGTTTCCTATTTTTTTTTTCCTACCTTTTGTCTTATTTCTTATTTTACCCTCTCATCTTCTCCTTAAGTCCATATCCTGAGAACTTTTAGAAGATTCCATCCTACCTTTTTTCTTGTTTCCTATTTTCGTCCTACCTTTTTTTCTTGTTTCCTATTTCACCCTCTCATCTTCTCCTTAATTCCATCCTAAGAACCTCTTAGAAGATTCTGTCCTACCTTTTTCCTTGTTTCCATATCCTCATATGCATTATGAGAACCTTTTAGCTATGAACAGCCCTCTAAAATATATACAATAGGCAAATATATCCTCTCATGTCCTCACATGAAGAGGAATTAGAAATTAAAAGAAGTACACAGACATTTGAACTTCTTAAAACAAAGTTCCAGCTTCTTCCATACTTGACCCTTCAAATTCAAATGATAAAACCTGAGATTCTGACAATACAAATATTAACCTCCGTCACAGCCACTATTATCCACTTAATCAACAGAGCCAATACTTAGGTTGCATTGGCCCAGCTTATATAAGTGATTATTTCAGCTTATAGCTTATTAAAGCACTTTTTAAAATTATAAATGTGTTTGGTAACACTTAATGGATAAGAGCTTACCAATAAATAGTAGGGGAAAGCTACCTATAAGAAGAGGCTGCTGAGAGTAGCTTCTCTTATCACTTATGTGAGAAGCTATTTCTAAACTTTAGTGAGTAGTTAATGAACTCCATTCATTATGCAATACAATGATCCTAACCATACAATTAATGAACTCTATTCATTCTGAAACAAAATCATTAGATGTTATTATCAGTGTAATAGTGTTGTAGGGTTGTAGCATCCATGTCCAATAGTAGCATTGCAAGAAAATGTGAAAGGATCAAACAGAAGAACAATACATGAGTTTGTATCTTCTGAGGAGTTGAATAGATAGGATCTTGAGAGTCCTACATAATTTTAACAAGGCTTTTCATGATTGCTGGTGTTTGATAATTTTGAATATTTCAGGTGGGAACTGGTTGGATCTCAAAGTGAGATTCAGTTCCCTCAACATGGACTCCCAACCAGGTTTTTGAAAGAATCTAACAGCCAAAAGACATGGATATACATGATAGAGGGTGTTGTCACCACTTATTTTCTTCATAAACACTTAACTAAATGCATTTATCAAACGCTATTTTTCTTCAAGTAAGCAGCTTATTATTGCTGTGGATAAGTGCTCCCATTGAGTCACTTATCCAATGAGTGCTTATGCAAAAGCACAAGCCAGGCCAAACGCAGCTTTAAACTTGATGCTCATGTAAACGTTACTTGGAAGTATCTTTGATCCTCAAAAGACCCATTATACTGTAAGACAGCTTAGCATACCCCTATTAGTGCAAGAAACCAACTAATTATAGATTAAAATTAAAAGCCATTTTGAGATTGGGATTTACAAAAATCAGTTCACTACATTACTTTTTCTTTTTTTCCCAGTTATAAAAGCAAGAAAAAACAAAAACGAATGCTTTCATAAGATCTCCCTTATACTACTTCTGACTACAGTATCATATGCTCTCCTGTATTTCTAATTTTAAATTAGAAATTTGTCATGTTTAACTTCGTTGAAGTAAAAAAGTTTGCATGAACAGATACACGATTCTCTTATTAAGGGAATTTATTTTTTCCATGCACGTGCATTGCACGTGCCCATCGCCTAGTATATATATATCCTTACAAATTTTAAAATTATATATTGGAATCAAAAGTCTAATAAAACTGCTACAAAATATTTACTTATGGGCGTGATCTCCCATTCAGATGAATCATGTGGTCAAGAGAAACCATGAACCAAAATAGATGAGCTGGTCACGCCCATAAGTAAATATTTTGTAGCAGTTTTATCAGACTTTTGATTCCAATATATAATTTTAAAATTTTTTAGTATATTTATATATCTATATATATATATATATATCTTTTTGAAGATTGGGGCGATGAAAATCGGGGCGATTCCTCGATCGATTGAAATAGAGTATGCGATTAAGATCTTCGAAGCTGTGATTGAAATATTGAAATCTGAGGACTACGCAGGGTGCTTGTTCGGGTGAGGAAGATGAGGATAACAACGGGTCAGGTAATAACGTAAGTCCGTTTGGTTTTATTGAATCTGCGCTGAAGGGTAGAAGGCTAAAGGATGTGGACCGTATGGGTGCTAATATTAATGAGATTGCTTTGGGCCCAGCCCATGATGGAACTATGGATGTGGGAGAAGCTAATAAGGAGGAAGAGGCTGATGCCCATAAGGGCCCAATTCACAAGAAGGACCGGAAGCAGGCTCGTAACAGAAAATTGGTGAAGGTTTGGAAGCCTAAGGCTATTCAATCTGCAGATGGGCCCTTTAAAACCAACCTTGATACCTTAGATAGACTGGAAGCCGTTGTAAATCGTCTTAGTATGCTTCTGAGCAGAAAACGCTTTCTTTATCATCTGATTTACAGCATGGTGAGGTTGGAGTTCACGGTATGCCAAGGATGACGGCGGAGCACATTGACGATATATCTGAAGATGAAGTGATGCCTGAACATGATGGGGACTTTAGCTTTTCTGATTGTGAGACCACGAAGCGGCAGAATGCAGAAGATTTGAGCGAGCAACACAGGCGAGAACAAGATAAGGTGTCTTTGGTGGCGGAGCACATTGATGATCTCCTTGAAGATGAAGTGATGTCTGAACATGATGGGGATTTTAGTGTTTCTGATTGCGAGACCATGAAGGGGCAGATTGCAGAAAATTTAAGCAAGCAAGAGCAGCACAAGCGAGAACAAGATAAGGTGCTTTCTGGTTTTGATGGGGTCATCTCCTTCTGAGGAAATAATGAGGCTGCTACCATCGATATCTCCGGCACTGTTTGCACATCGGTGGGAAATTTCGGGGGTTCTCTCCACTCTGAGCATGTTCTGAGTGTTTGTCTTAATATGTGGGCTGAGGTCGAGGTAGTAAATAATCAGTCGATCTTTCGTTTCTCCCTGAACGGGAGTGATGGAGTATCCAAGGTTTACGGTGTCGATGTCGCCAGACATGTCGCCAGTCTGCTCTAGCGACATGTCGGCGACATGGAGAAAATTGGGGAAATTTGAGGGAAAAGTGGGGAAATCTTAGGTTTTTTATGGATTTTTGGCCCCAAACTTTAAATATGTCGAATTAGGCCTAAGTGCATCCAAATACATCAAAAAATGCAAAATAAATGCTTACACATTAAAAGTCATTACTTGAGGGGGTCAACTTACACGTTGTCGGGTCTGTATGCTGTAAAAAAAAGATGTTGCATCTAATTAAGCTACACTAAAAGTGAATGTAAGTCAGTTAAAAGATAGATAAAACTAGAAATCAAGTGACATATCTATGAGGGAGAAAGGGGAAATATGGGGAAAATGATGGAGAAATCTGGGGAAATGTGGGATTTTTGATGAGTTTTCCCCCCAAGTTTTAAACAACCCTAAGTAGTGTCTAAATACATCATAATACATCAAACAATGCAAAAACAAATGTCTAACAGTTTTTTAATTTTTTAAAAAAAATTCAAAAAAACTGAAAATTTCCCCCATGTCGCCCATGTTGCCGACATGTCGCCCATGTCGCCGCAAAACGACATAATACCCATATGTTGTGTCACCACCCGGGGAAATGGCGACATGTCGCCCGACATGGGCGACATGTCGCCGACATTGCATTCCTTGGAAGTATCCCCCTCTTTCCTCAAGGTTTGACCTTATTCTCCTCCTTTAGTGAATTTTTCACAATATATCATGTGTAGATCTTGCTAGCTGTGATTCTTTGCAGATTAAAGGTCTTTCGAATACTAAAATGCTAGTGTCATTTTCCAGAAGACTAAGTTGTGGTCATGGTAGCAATGTTCCTTGGGTTGTTTATCAGGAGGGGGAGGTTAATATGAGCGAGAATGTAGAAGAGGTTCAAAGGTGTGTGTGGAGTGGAATGGAACTGATATATAATATCCTTAGGATCGAGGCGTCTGATAAAGGTGGACGGATGGTCAATACAAATGAAGTAATTCAGTATTTCCGGAAATGTAGGGGGTTCGAGTCAAGTCAGTCATAATTGTGATAGTGGGAGGAGGGATTTAGAGGGGGGATCTTAAAGAGTATAGTTGGCTTGAGTGTAGGGTTGAATCGAGGGGTTAGAAGTTTTAAATGAAGATTATAAGCTGGAATATTAGAGGATTAGTCGGGGCGGATAAGAAGAGAGTTATTAGAGACTTTTGTAATCGTTTGAATCCTGATATTTTGGTGCTTCAAGAAACTAAAAACAAACGATTAATAGAGGATTAGTGAGGAAACTGTAGGGTGACAGAGATCGTAAGTGGGGATTTGTTGGCTCGTCAGGAGCTTCAGGTGGTATTTTAGTTGTGTGGGATGTGATGTCAGTTTGTGGTGAGGTCGTTCTTGTGGGGGAATTTTCTCTTGCTATTAAGATCAAGACTATTCAGGATGGGTTTGAATGGATTCTTGTTGGGGTTTATGCCCGAACCAAGCTAACAGGAGGGAAGAACAATTGGCCGAATTGGGGAATGTGGGACGAGCATGTATCGTGCCGTGGTGTATTGTGGGTGATTTTAATGTGGTAAAAACGGTTAAATGAAAATTTTGGAGGGAGGAACCGGGTTACTCAAAGTATGAGGAATTTCAACAGATTTATTGAAGAACAGGAACTTGTGGATTATCCTCTTGGAGGGGCAGAGTTTACTTGGTCTAACATACAATATAACTTAGTGTGTTCCAGACTTGATAGATTTCTTGCTTCAGTGGGGTGTGATGAGCGCTATGCATTTATATCTCAATGTGTTCTTCCGAGGCTAGTGTCTGATCATTGCCCTATTCTCATTTCCACATATCACCAGTGTGGTGGTCCTTTTCCGTTTCGTTTTGAGGATATGTGGCTTTTGCATCCGGGGTTTAAAGAAAAGGTGGAGGATCGGTGGAAAGATCATGACAGAAGGGTGGGCGGGTTTTAGATTCCTAAAACATTTGAAGGTGGTTAAGGATAGAATCAAGGGTTGGAATAAAGATGTGTTTGGAGACATGAGAGAAAAGAAAATTAAGATGCTAAGAGATATTGATGAACTTGACAAAAAGGAGATTGAGATCGGATTGGATCATATTGATAGAGTGATTAAAGTGAAAGGGGGAGTGAGGACTAAGGATTTCAAGCCTATTAGTCATAGGACTAGTGTCTATAAGATCATTGCTAAGGTCCTTGCCAACAGACTCAAAGAGGTGATTAAGGAGATTGTGTCTAAGAATCAAAGTGCGCTCATTCAAGGTAGGCAAATTCTAGACAGCATACTTATTGCTAATGAATGCATTGAAGAGAAAAAGAGGTATGGGGAGAAGGGTCTTGTTCTCAAAGTTGATCTAGAAAAGGGGTATGATAAAGTTGAATGGAAGTTTGCTGAGGTTGTTGTGAGATGGAAAGGATTTCCCGAGAGGTGGTGTAAATGGATTGGGGGGATGTTTGCGGAATGTTCAATTTTCCTTCTGTCAAAATAAGGGGATTTTTGGGTTGTTCTCATCTTCCCGTGGTCTTAGGCAAGGGGACCCTCTTTCCCCCTTCTTGTTTACTTTTGTGAGTGATGTGTTAAGTCGGTTCTTTAGGAAAGTTGAGGAGATAGGTGGAATTCAGGGCTTTAGGGTTGGAAAGGATAATATTTTCGTGTCTCACTTGCAGTTTGCAGATGACACGATTATTTTTTTAGAAGCCTCAAAGGACAATGTGTTCTGGACTAAATGTACTCTCCAGTGTTTTGAAATGGTTTCTGGCCTTAATGTTAATCTAGAGAAGAGTAGCATGTTAGGTCTTAATGTGGATGAGGAATGTCTCAATGAGTGCTGCAATATCATGGGATGCGGGGTGGGTAGTTGGCCAATGAACTATTTGGGGCTGCCTCTGAATGGTAAGCATAAGAGCATTCAATTATGGAATCCAGTGTCAGATAAAATGGAGAAGAAATGCTACCTAGAAGCGGAACTATTTATCCCTTGGGGGGCGTATTACCTTGATTCAAGCTTCTTTGGGAAATATTCCCATCTATTTTTTGTCCTTGTTCCAGGCTCCCCAAGCGGTGATTAGTAGATTGGAAAAGTTGCAAAGAGACTTCCTCTGGGAGGGTGGTGGGAGTTAAAAGGACCATTTAGTTAAATGAGCGGATGTTTGCAAGGAAAAAGAAAAAGGCGGGCTTGAGTAATCTTCGCATGCGGAATCAGGCTCTTTTGGGCAAATGGTTATGGAGATTCAGTACTGAGAAGACGGCTTTGTGGCATTCAATCATTGCTAGTAGATATGGTATTCACGTCAATGGGTAGGATATCAATCCTAGGGCTTGTATAAATTCGAGTAGCGCTTGGAAACTGGAAAGGTATTGCCCTTGTTCCCGGATTTTTTTCGCAATGTCAGATTCTCTTTGGGTTCTGGTTCGTCTATCCATTTCTGGTTTGATTTGTGGTGAGGGGATGAACCCTTGGCCACTCGGTTTCCTAGAGTCTTTCGTATTGTGTGCTATCAGGAGTCTTTGATTGCCGAGGTGTTGAGTTGGTCCCCTTCAGGTCTCTCTTGGAACCTCCCTCTCCATCGGATCCCGAGGACAGCTGATGTGGAGGATTTGGCAAGTCTCTTAGAACTTCTTAGGAATGTCTCTTTTGATGAGTCCATCCATAGATGATTTCCGTGTTTGGTGTTTTGATCCTAGCAAATCCTTTTTTGGTGCTCTTAGGGGGGTTAGTCCTGACCCTATACATCCCTTCTCTACATCTCTTCTCTGGAAGTCTAAAGTCCCCCCTAAAGCGAAAGCCTTTGTGTGGACTGCTTCCTGAGTCGTATTAACACAACTGATAATCTTCAAAGGAGAAGAAAGTATATGGCTTTATCTCCACAGGTTTATGTGATGTGTTTGAAGAATGGAGAATCAGTGGATCACCTCTTTTTGTCTTGCGAAGTCACTATGAAGATACGGAATTTTTTTGCTCAGGTATTAAGGTAAGTTGGGTTCAGCCGAAGCATGTGAGAGAACTGTTTGAGCAATGGTGTTTCTTTACATTGGGTAAGAAAGGCCGAACCCTTTATAAGGTCCTTTTCTTGGCTATCATTTGGGAAATTTGGGGGGAACGTAACAAGAGGATTTTTGAGGAGTCTTGGAGAAGTTTGAATGGTATTATTGATTCGGTTATGGGCATGGCGACTGCTTGGGCTGGTGTATTGCCGGATTTCAACAATTACTCTTCTTCGGATATTGTTGTGGGGGGTGGGAGTGAATCTCGAATGTTGCTGGTTTTCTGTTGATGTCCAGATTGGGGTTCTATGTAATATCTGTAACAACTTTTGTTTTGCTCTTTTGTGGGTGGATGGCTGATCCCGAGTTGGGGAGCCATCTCCCCACACTTCTTTCTTATGTTGCTCTTGTACTTTTCTCCCTCTTTTTAATAAAACTTTTGTTATTAATCAAAAATAAATAAATTGAGTCAGGGTGAAAGGGGAGTTGGATATACTTCTGAAGCAAGAGGAGATATTTTGGAGGCAGATGTCTAGGGCTATTTGGCTTAAAGAGGGAGATGGTAATACCTGATTTTTTCATAAAATGGCTAATGGGAGAAAAAGAAGAAATCATATTTCATAGTATCGAGGTGGAAGGGAGAACGGTGGATAGAGTTGAGGATTTTGAGCAGGCATTTTCCTCTTTCTACTCGAGGTTATACTCATCGAAACAATCTTTCAAATTTGATCTCAATCATATCAAGGGGCCTAGATTGGAACAATCTAAAATTGAGTGGTTAGCAATAGTTTTTACGGAAGAAAAGATTAAAACGGCGGTTTGGGAGTTGAGTAGGGATAAAGCACCGGGTCCGGATGGGTTCACTATTGTTTTTTTTCAGGACTTTTGGGATTTGATTAACAGGGAATTGGTTGAGGTGATGGATGAGTTTTTTACTAATGGGATTATTAATAAAGTAACTAATGCTACATTTTTTGTGTTAATTCCTAAGAAGGCGGGGCTAAGGACATCCGGGATTTTAGACATATTAGTCTGACTAATAGTCTTCAGAAAGTCATTGCTAAGATCTCGGCATCCAGAATTACGATGGTTATAGATACAGTGGTCTCTCTTAACCAAAGTGCTTTTATAAGAGGTCATCAGATCCTTGATAGTATCCTAATGGCCAATGAAGGTTAATTTCGATAAAAGTACGGTATCAGGGTTAAGAGTTCAGGAGGAGCAGTTGATAATCATTGCTGATATGTTAGGATGTCATATTGACGAGTTACCTATCACCTATTTAGGATGCCATTGGGTGGAAACCACAAATTGATTCAGTTTTGGAATCCGGTGATTGAAAAGGTGGAGTCGAGACTCACTACTTGGAAAAGGAATTGTCTATCCCTTGGTGGTAGGATTACCTTGATTAAGTTCACCCTTGCTAATATTCCAAATTCCAATTTACTACCTTTCTATGTTCAAATGTCCTGGTAGAGTGGTCAAGATTATTGAAAAGTGTCAAAGAGATTTTTTTGTGGGAAGAGGGTGGATTTGGTAAGAAGGATCATTTGCTTAGATGGGATGTTGTGTGTGTTGAGAAAAAGGATGGAGGTATCAATTTGGGGAACATTGTTGCTAAGAATATGGCTTTACTTGGAAAATGGCTCTAGCGTTTTTGTATGGAAAAGACAATTTATGGCGCAAAGTTATTCATAGCAGGTACGGATCACACGAGAATGGTTGGGATATTAATCCTCATTGGAGGGTGTCCAGGTCCAGCCTTTGGAAATCGGTGTTCGACCTTGCCCCATTTTTCTTTTCTCATTCTCATTTCTTGGTTGGTGACGACACCCAAGTTAGGTTTTGGTTGGACCATTAGTGGCTTGATAATTCTTTGGCTAACCTTTTTCCTCGTTTGTTCAGATTAGTCTCCAACAGGGATGCTTTGGTGGCTAATATTCTTTCCTGGCCCCTTCTAGGCTTACATGGAATCTTTAGTTTAGACGAGATCTTAGGCCAGGTGATGTAGATGAGTTGTCTTCTCTTTTTGTGGCCCTACAAGATGTTTGTCTTGATCCTTCCCGCGTTGATCGTCAAATTTGGGTTCCTAATAGTAAGGGTGTTTATTCGCCTCGTTCCTTCTTTCCTTTTCTAAGGGCGATCCCTTCAACTCCCATACTTTCAGCTCCTTTTTTGTATATCTGGAAAGCAAACGTTCCAGAGATAAATAACTATCTCTGGGATATTTTGAATAAAATGCTTCTCTGCAAGTTACTACCAGAATTTTCTACTTGATTATAGAAATCTTGTATCAAAACCTAATATAAGTATCCAATCATTAGAGTGTTGTGGACAATGGTGAAGGATTAGGTGCTTGCACTTGATCATTTGATGTCCAGAGGATGGAGCATGGCTAATCGCAGTGTGATGTGTAAATCTGATCAGGAAAACATACCTCACCTATTTCTACATTGTAATGTAGACATGGAGATTTGGACCAGATTTCTGTCAAGTTTGGGATAAGGTCAGTATCCCCGGAAAATATCAAAATGTTATTGGAAGTTTGGGGGAGGAGAAAGGCAAATTCCAGGAAAAATACGATTTGAAATATCTGTCCTTCAGCCATTTGCTGGATTATTTGGAAGGAACGTAACAGAAGGATCTTTGAAGAGGTGGAAGGTGAGGTGGGCTCTATTGTGGATCAGGTGCTATCCACAAAATTTTTTTGGAGCTGCTCTAGGGGCGACTTGCAATCAGTATCCTTTTTGGATTTTAAGATCTATTGGGAATCCCTGTTATAAATAGACTCTTGTAGCTGTTTGCTATTGGCTCTGTGTAGTTCTTGTTTTAGCTAGTGAGGTACACACTTTGTGTACATTGGGAAGGGCTTTATTAGATATATATGTACACTTCTTATTGCTTTTTCTTGCATTATTAATACATTATCTTGCTTACAGTGAGATATTCCTGATAAACTCATCATATCTAAAACAAATGCAAACATTCAGATATTCTTGATGATAATTGTACATTCAGTTTTTCATGGTACATCAGTCAAGCACAAGTTCAACACCTACAATGAAAGGAACAGGTACTAAATCCAAACTTACATCCAGCGAGCCAATTCCAGTGAAAGAATAAAGCCGCGTAGGAGTAACAGCCATCACATAGTATCTAGTTGAGTTATTTAAAGTAGCCGTTTCCATCTGTAGGATATGCAAAGAATATGTCCAGTTAGCACCTGTTTTAGCATTAGTTCTAAATAATTTGACATTATCCAAGGATGAAAAAAGAATTATTCGCACAGTCAATAGGAAGATGCAATTTGCCAATGATGTAGAATGATGTCATGCACAAGTGAAAGGAAGACAAATAACAGCCTGAATAGTACACTAGTTGATGCAGTGCATACAACCATAGAGTATAGGGATATGATCAACCAATAATCCAATCATAACGAATGACCAAGAATAAGTCTATTGTTAGCACACTAATTTTTTTTTTTGAATGGTAACTATTGTTAGCACACTAATTGGGATCAACTAATCGATACCTCACAATTAGGATCAACCCATAAAGGATAAACAGGCTTGATTAGCAAGATGCCAATTAGCAAGACGCTAATAATGAGCATTTAAAAAAAAACTAACAACTCTCTTCATAAAAAACTTCCTACAACTCAGAGATAGATAGACTCTCTTTAATGAATTACAACCTTAACGATTAAGAAACCACATAATTCTAGAATCCTAAAAAATTGAAAACATATAAAACCAGCTAATATTTTCTGCTGAAATAAGACTAAAATTTATTTCTCCTAATTAATAAAAAGACAGAAGAAACCGCTAAAGAAATCTCACATGTTTTCTTGTCTTCTTCCTTCTTTTGGAAACCCACCTCTTTGGGAAAGTGTTATGATTGAGTTAATCCCAGGGTGTACAAAGTAGTAGACCAAGGGTGTTGATTTAGTGTAGTATTATTGTGCTGAATCTGGGTACGTTTCCTCATAGTTGCATCATTATCTCCTATTTGGTACTTAAAATAAATAAATAAATAATAACAATAAACCTCGTTCCAGAGCTAAGCAAGACCATAGAAAACAGACTTCCTCTGGTCAGTTCCATTCTCTGGTTGATAATGAAATCGTAAGTCTTGGTGGAAGTATACAGTTTCTTGTCCTTTTCCAACAAACCGAAGATCTCAAGAAGTGATCTTCTGTTCTATAAGACCAAGCATAAAGTACGCAATCTGGACTGCAAGTCTGCAACATTCTCTGGCACAGTAAGTTGAATCTTCTCAGATTGATCCAGCACAACTTTAGACTCCCCTTTTGCGGGTTGATTGGAGATAATAACATTCTATGGCCACTTCCCCCTAGCTTGATATTCTGTTCATTTTTTCAAAACGACTAGATTTGGGTTTTAGAGATGAAACTCACTCCCCTTTCATGTAGCAACAGCTTGCTTAGGAGAATATAGTAATGCTCTATCAGAGTAATAGTATACAAATCCGTTTTACAGATCAAAAAAAATAAATAGTATACAAATCCTTTTTGCAATAATGATTTTCAATACTGTATGTCAAGGAAAATTTCTTACCTATAGTTTTCTTACTGACCATCAACTCATCCAATTTCATTGACTTTCAGAACACCTCTTCAGAGATAGAATTCTCAATTGCATTGGCAGCATTTCCATTGATCACAATGCTAACGATCTTCCCAGATACTGTTCATCAGTTCTAGACTCAATCACCATGGATCTTTCCATGATCGAATATGCCTTCTTCTCGAGTCTGCAAGTCTTAGAACGTGAAGCTTTGGTAACACTTGAGGCAGCATGTTCGGCCTTAAAGATGTAAGGATGTGATCAACCAACAATTCAATCACAACCAATAACCCAAGAGTAAGGGCATGCGGTGATAACACCAGTAATCGGGATCAACCAGTTGATACTTTTTTTTTAGGGGAACCTCAACGGCATGAGGGAAATTTTATTGATATTCGAAAAAAAGGAGATACAATAATAGCAGGGCCGGCTCGAAGCCAAACCGCAAGTGGAAAAAGGGAACCATCTTATAAACGATGGCCACAAAACAATACTAAAAAACCTAGCAAAACCTATCTCCTAACATAAGGAAGACCCGCCATCTCCAATCGGATGATAGCACAAGCCTCCCTTAGCAGAGAACAAATATGCAAATGGCGAATATCCTGTAGAGCAGCACCCTCCTTAGCCAACACGTCAGCAGCAGAATTGACTTCTCTGAATACATGTCTGACCGAAAATTACAGCAAATCAATCAACAAACCAGTTGATACTTCATGATTAGGATCAACTGATAAAATATACGAGCTTGATTGGCAACACTAACCAGACACACCAATCTTGGGCATAGAAGAAACAATTCTCTGTTCTAAAACATTATTCTATAATTCATTAAAGACTTCCTTCAACTCATAGTAGACTCCCTTTTAGAAACATTACAACCTTCACAATTAAGAAACCGCCTAGTTCTAGAAACCTAATAAAATTAGAAAGCATTTAAAAACCAATTATAGAGCTTCATAACCTCTAATATTCTCTACCAAAATAATACTCTAACATTCCTTTCTCTAATTGATACAAACACAAAAAAGAAGCAACTAAAAGAATCTGACGTGATTCTTCTCTTCTTCCAAAATAGGGCTATTGAGGGTGTTGATTAGATGTAGCATTGTCATACTTTTTGCATCACTAGTAATCTTGGACTTATAGTTGAGTAAAAAAGACATTTTAATCAAGTTACTAGCAGCTTTGTGGAGATATATTAAAAGCGTTTTATTTGAGTCAAGAGTTGTGAATAGCATTAGCATTGTATTACTTGATAAAATGGTTGAATCAAAGTTGGGTTCGGTCTGGACTAGAATTATACTAGAAAAGTTAAAAAGAAAGAATTTGAAAAAGTTGCTAGAGTAAGAAAGTTTACAGTCATAACTTATAACTGAATATTGAGTTGCTTGTCTAAATTAGAGAATTAATAAATCCATTATATCATTTAAAAAGGGACCACGCATCTCTTTTAATTAGTTTTATTTACTTTAGGGCTTTGAAGGAGGAAAACAAAAGACGGTTTTCGATATCTATGCATGCCCTCCTTTGTCTTGACTTTGCTAATGACCTTGTCTGGTTTACTGATCCAAAAAAAAAAATGACCTTGTTTGGTTGCATGACAATTTATGCAGAACCCATGTTATTCAAAATGACATCGAATTTATATGAATGCACCCGGTCCATTGGGAAACCCTTTTGCTGGGAAAAAAAAGAAACCCAGAGTCCAAGACCACCAATCCAAACCCCATTATCCAAAAAAGTAATATTACCTGCAAGCCCATGAAGGCTTCTGGAAGCTCTACCAGTTCAAATAGAGGCTTTACATACTTCTCCTTTTTATCCTTCTCATCTACAGCAATCTCATGAAGTTGGCCATTGTC
>JAUPMG010000005.1:5095309-5120950 GCA_031762675.1 Pachysandra terminalis
CAGCCATCTTTAGATATTGCATTCTCTAGCCTTTTCTTTAGATCTTCTTAGATTAAAGAGTAAAGGGCCTAAACCTAACAAGCATCTTCAGATCTTGCATTCTTTACTGCGTGCGCCTCTTTGTCAGCCTAAACCTAACGAGCATCTTCAGATCATGCCTTCTCTACTGCTTGCACCTCTTCTTCAGATGTTGCATACTCTACTGCATGCACTTCTTCTTCAAATCATGCATTCTGTACTGCGTGCACCTCTTCTTCAGATCTTGCATACTCTACTGTGTGCGCTTCTTCTTCAGATCTTACATTCTCTACTGCGCCTGTGCCTCTTCTTCAATATTCTCAGATTAAACCCTTAAGGGCCTAAAAACCTAAAGAGCATCTTCAGACCTTCTCGGTGTGATTTGCTCAGCCTTGTCATGCACTACTTTTAAGGATTCGTCAACAATAAGGTTTATTATGAATATGGACTTCTCTCTTTTCTGAAACCTGGTTTTGAATACAATTCAATCATTGGTGAAAGGGTTAGGAATTTTTTCTCTCTATTTTTTGGTGTGGCAGGCCACCTTCCTTCTTTAGTTTCGAGCCACAGCCTGCCAGATCATTCAAACACCACCAAATTGAAACCATTGATCCTTATCTAATGCTTTGGCTATGCAGGTACTATGACAGTTATTTGATATGGGTCAAGAAGAGTGCCATGTCCTCTTCGGCTCTTCCTCTGGACATACTTGGTTGCAGCCCTTGTACTTACTGCTTAGTTTGCAGTGTACATGTGGAAATTTATCCATTTACAGAAACCCTTCATAGGCATAAGCATTAGGGAGATCCTTCCATTCATTTCTTTCTATTTAAATTTTGATTGCAAGTTGTATTCTGTTTATGGGAAACTTTGGGTTTGTAGGATAGAGAAGGGCACAGAAGAAAAACCCATTTTCTTGTAAGAATACTCTTTAGAAGGAATATTTTTTCGTTTTTTTCTCAATTTTTTTTACATGTACCCCATATTCATCAAAAATATTAATATTTACACTTTTTAAGCAATTGATTTTTTTTTTAATTTAATCGGATGTCCGTTTAAATTTTAGATTTAGATATTTAATAGAATTCGAATCTTTATCGGATTCGAATTTGGATCTTATAAAATAATCGGATTTGGATTTAATAACATATATGAAAGATCCGACGGATCTTTAATCGAAAACGGATCTTCTTAAATTTAATGGAATTCGAACTCAAATCACAGTAGATCCGACCCGTTTACAGTCCTAATTGGTACCGTATTGGAACGATCAAATTTGTCAAGCTTGTATACTCTGCGGGTTCGATTGTTGAACTTCTTAGAAGATAATGTATTTAGCACTGAAGTAATAAAACAATTTCCTTGTCTTTGTCCATCTTGAGGTTGTTGATTTGTTTGGCCATTCCACCCTCCTAATTAGTTTTTGGTTTTGCATATGCGTAGCTGTTCTTGGTTCTGCATGGTTGCCTACGAGCATCAAACTTTGGGGCATAGTATTATGGACCTATTTTTAAATTGAGCTTTTTTTTTTTAAATAATGTACATTATTTTTGGGGGGTATAGGGGTTGTTAACTTTTTATTGTTGTTAAAGTTGTACAAATGAAGTCTTATATTACAATATAGAGAACTTTAGTAACTTTTATATTTTAACATTTTGCTTAGCTGTTTTATATTGGTCCTAGAAAAAAAAAACACCCAGATCTAATTTTGTAAGTTAGACTTTGCATCAAATTTTTCTAAGGACTTGAACATTTTCTGTCAATTATTTTGATTTGTATCAGATAATTTTTCATTTCCTGCTTATCTCATGAATGCAATTTATCTTATCAATTCTTTAGATGTTGTGTTGACAGCCAAACTACTGAAGAAACGGTTGGAAATCATCGAAATATCAGGTTTTCTAATATGTTTATGTTTATTGTTTCTTTAATTTGTTACAATCCCAATCAATTTTTTTTTCTCATTACTGAAATTATTCTCCCAAAAGTATACTCAAGTTGTTCGATCAAACTAAGGAAAGCACACAATTTATTTTTTCGTTGCCAATTCTCTTTTTCACTTTTTTTTTCCCTCGGTTTTCACTTGGATCATCATTCCTATGTTCTGATAATTTGTTCTCATTTCTTCATTCTTCAAATCATTCTCCCAATAGACTCTTCAAGCTGTTCGATCGTATCAAGGTAAGAACTAAAATTTATTTTTTGTTGTTATTGTTATTTTTCAATAATATTTTTTGTTAATTAACAACTGAATTGATATTTCTATCTTCTGGTTTGTGCGATGAAAGGAAGGTATAAACTTAATTTTTCTTTATTCTAGAAATAATTCTCCAAAAGGAAAACTCAAGCTTTTCGATCAATCGAAGCTAAGCAATCATTTTTTTTAATTCTTATTGCTATTTTTACATTTTTTTTTAATTTCGGTTGTTCACACAAGGATAAGAATTCCTATGTTTTGGTGTGGTTAATATTTTGTTTTTGCTCCTTTTTATTGTTCTGATTTTTTTCCTTTCTGCACAGCTAAATCAAACCTCCCAACTACTTGTTTAATCATTGAAGTATGAGGTGCTGTAATATATTTTTGTTTGTTTTTTCTTTAATTTTTTACAACTTGAACCGAGTTTTTTTCTCAGTGTTGAAATTATTCTCCTAAAGGTATACTCAAGTTGTTCAATCAAACTAAAGCAAGCACACAATTTATTTTTTTGTTGCCATTGCCCTTTTTCCACTTTGTTTTCCTCGGTTTTCACATGAATTGCCATTCCTATGTTTTGATAATTTGTTCTCATTTCTTCATTCTTCAAATCATTCTCGCAACAGACTCTTCAAGCTGTCCAATCATATCAAGGTAAGAACTAAAATTTATTTTTTGTTGTTATTGTTATTTTTCAACATTTTTTTTAAATTCACAACCGAATCAACATTTTCATCTTTTGGTTTATTCGAATGAATGGAGGGTATAAACTATATTTTTTCTTTATTCTTAAAATCATTCTCCCAAAGGAAACCTCAAGCTTTCTGATCAATCGAAGCTAAGCAAATGTTTTGTTTTTCATTGTTATTGTTATTTTTACAGTTTCTTAAATTGCGATTGTACACACAAGGATAAGAATTCCGATGTTCTGGTGTGGTTAATATTTTATTTTTGCTCCTTCTTATTGTTCTGATTTTTTCCCTTCTGCACAGCTGAATCAAAGCTCCCAACTACTTGTTTAATCATCTAAGTACGAGGTGCTATAATATGTTTTTATTTCTTATTTCTTTACTTTGTTACAATGCTAACAATTTTTTTTTCATTCCTCAAATTATTCTCCAAAAGGTATCCTTAAGTTGTTTGATCGAACTAAGGTAAGCACGCAATTTTTTTTCGTTGTCATTGTTTTTTTTTTCAATTTTTTCCTTGGTTTGCACATGAATTGTCATTCCTATGTTATGATGATATGTTCTCTTTTCTTCATTTTTCAAATCATTCTCCCAAGAGACGCTTTGAGCTATTCGATTGTAGTAAGAACGGAAATATCTTTTTTTTGTTGTTATTGTCATGTTTCAACATTGTTTTGGGTCAATTCACAACTGAATTGAGATTTCCATCTTCTAGTTTGGTCGATGAAAGGAAGGTATAAACTCTATTTTTTTTACTTTTCAAATCATTCTCCCAAAGGAAACGTCAAGATTTTTGATCAATC
Source organism: Pachysandra terminalis (assembly GCA_031762675.1). Classification (NCBI taxonomy): domain Eukaryota; kingdom Viridiplantae; phylum Streptophyta; class Magnoliopsida; order Buxales; family Buxaceae; genus Pachysandra; species Pachysandra terminalis. The sequence continues at coordinate 5,099,014 of JAUPMG010000005.1, forward strand.
GAAGCTAAGCAATCGTTTTCTTTTTTTTTATTGTTATTGTTATTTTTCTAATTTTTTTAATTCGGTTGTTCACACAAGGATAGGAATTCCTATGTTCTGGTGTGGTTAATATTTTTTTATCCTTTTTATTGCCCGAACGTTTTATGGAGTGACTATATTAGGGTATTACGGATAGGTGCTTGAGATGACGAATGATGTAGAATGACAATGAGACTATGTGATTAAGAGATTTAAGGATGATATTTTAGTGGATAGATTTTGAAATTTGGATGATCTTTGATTTTGTATATTAATTATTTATTGAAAGTGAATAACACTTAATATGGTGTACGAAATTATAAAAGAAGCAATTTGTACTTGAGAGATGTGTAGTCGTGAGTGTTGGAATAGTTGAGAATGATCCAAGCTATAAGTGATACTCTTTAGGAGTTTTAGTTTCCAATGAAACTTGCTAACAATGCTTAAGATTAGGTAGAAATTGTCGTACCATACCACTATGCTCTTCTTAATACAAGTTTTGCATGGACAAATCTATCTTTGCTTACATTGTTTTCTAATCTATTTCAATTGTTACGAAATCTATGTATTTGCACATGTATACCGTTTTTGATATAGTCCCTAAATTTTGGCCTTGATGGAAATCTGGTTATACATAATTATTGGTGTCTTGCTATTGTATGAACAGTAAATATTGGTGTCATCATGGATATTAGCTATTCCAGTGATTTATCTATTAACTATGGTCATTTTTGTTTAATTCTATTGTAATAATGTTTAGATTGTTTATTTTTTTGCACTTATTTTTTACTAGCTATGTACTATGATTGTTTTTCGTTTGCCTTCAATTTATGTATTATGTATTCCTACGTTTAATCCTTCTCTTTTTCAAATTTTGGATATTTTTCTCTGTGATTTATATTTTATTTTCTACATGTAAAACATTTTTTTAATTACCTTCTATGTATTAATAGCATATATGATTTTTCCTATTTTACTTATATTTTATAATAGACAATACTTCTTATTGCTGCCAAAAAATATACTGCACAAGACATTTTATAATTACATTTTATTACAACTATGTTTCTCTATTACAGGTACAATCATTATTTTTGAGTGAATCCTTACCATTTTTTTCCTGAAATTCATTGTTACTTTTACAAGTTCCAATTCTGAGTACAACATAATCTATTCAACTTCTTAATATCCAAATGATCTTACATCAAAATTATTATGTCCATTTTCATTAGGTTTACTTATATTTGGATTGTTTATTCTATGCTTTTATTTAACTTTTGTAGGTTCTTGTTATTCTATTGCAGTTCTTTTTTCTTGAATTATGTTTGCAGTTTGTTCTTTTACTTACTACGTTCTCCATTCGTATATTACTAGCTTACAACGTATTAAACTTTGTACTTTTCTTCTTACAACATTTTTTCTTTGGCTTCTTTTATAACTTGCCAGTTATTCTCTTAACTCATATAAATTGATTCTCACAGAAGTAGATCTTTAAACCTGTTTGGACATAACCGTATAACTTTGCAGCATGTGCAATTGGATATGTCTCAACTTATACATGTTTTTTCACATTCATCACATAGACAACTTTTGGTGGATTGTGCAAGTATGCATCACGTTGATGCTTATTTCATTTTGGGCATGATAATAGTTATTACGCCTCAGATTCTATTATGTTTTTTATTTTTTCCCTTGTTGTTAGATGTGTACATATTAGCCAATTTCTTACGTGTCATCTCACATGCTTCTGCTGGTTGTAACTTAATTTTATATATTATGTAAAGTTTGGCCCTTTGCTTGGGAGATCCAAATTCTGCTTCTACACACCTTATTTGTGCCAGTCATGTTTATGATGTTACTTTATACGCATTTGGAATGCAAATGTTCCATTGTGAGAGTTCACGCTAGATTGCTATGAAAACATTACTCGGATTGTTAACGCGAAGAAACTCAACTGACTATGAGCCATTTCGTCAACAACTCCTTCATATTTTGTGAATTCAAACCTCTTTCACTTCGACTGCTCGTTTCGTAAGTCGTGGCACTGTACCACTAATGGGTATGGAGCTGTGGAACCTGAGTATACTATTCCTGAAGTCGTGACTTGGACTAGATAATGTTGTTCTGAGATTTGTATAGCTGGATATGAGTATCAAGATCTCACTGAAACTATTATAAAGAGATTCCGATGGAGATTGCTCTACTTAGTCTCACATAAATGACTGCTACTTTCATCTTATAAGTTAAAGTTTTAGATAATTTTTCTTCTTTTTCTTTTGTGTTTTTTTAGTGACGGTCCTTTTTCTATTAAAACTTTGACAACTCCTTTAGTTCAACTGTAATATTTAGTGTGTAAACAGGTAGTTATAGTTCTATTAATATGCAACCCCTCTAAATTCGAAAAAGAAGATCAAGAGTCCAAAGGAACTGAATGTCGATATACAACGACAAACAATAGACATTTTGTAGAAAAAAGAGCATAAATAACCTACAATTAATGCTACTGTATTTCTTCTTTATACCAATACTTATTAACAATAATTAATCAATCCCATAGTGTTCACCTACTTATTAATGTTAACATGATAGATGCAAACTCTGTAGCTCTATGTTCATTCTTCACATTAAATTATTTTATAGCCAAGAATGTAAGATACAACTTTCCGAGGGACAAGTTTAAAGTTTCATCATTAAGCAATTGAATCTAAAGCATCCTTGAGCAAACTTACACAATAATAGATATTTGGTCTTTCTTTTTACCTGCAACATAACATTTCAAGCAACTCAGTGTAGCTTCAGAAATCGAAATATTGGTGTGGCTATACCTTATAACCAAAACAAAAAGCACCATTCACCTGAATATTTATTCATCTTTTCACCTACATTCTCCTACCTCTGTTGTTTTCCATTTTAATTTCATTCCAAAAACTTTTAACACAGGTATCTAACAATTCTCTGGACTAATTTGTTATCATTAGAAGCTTAAATAAAAAAAAAGTAAATATGACCTACTTGTTGTATCGAGATAGTTTTTGGTGAGGGTAAATTTTGCTTTTAAGGATACTGCATCAAGTTGCATGCCTCAGTCAATTTTGATAATTTTTTCTTTATTCTTTTAATTTTCTGTACTAATTTTTGAAAAAGTGATTAGTAGGAAAGCGCAAAGCACACTCAAGGGATCTCAGTAAGGAGAGAGGGATTTCGTGTGAGTAACGATTAGTGATCTCCTTGCACAACCATCATCCTTTTTCCATGTAACTACATGTATATATACTACTATGATTAACGCGTCGTTAGGACTCTATTAGTTGTTCTAACGGTCGGCGTCCAGGATCCTTGTTTGAGTGCGGCTGTTGAGGCACGGGCCGTGAGCAGCAATTGGTTAACATAATTACTTGTTCTAATACTCCAAGGATAGTATTAAATTTCTAAAGGAGCAAGTACAAATTTTAGTTTTACTTTGACTTTTTTTCTAATTTAATTGACAAACTGATAGTTTCAATTACTGATTTTTTAGTAACAATGATATAAATAAGAAATTAGCATTTCTTTAATTAATATATCTTCATTCAACTTTTACATAAGCTTGAAGGAAGATCAAAAAATATGTCTACTAATATAATATTATATTACTAGTGACTTGTCAAATTGAAGGTGGAACCGAAATGAATTGCACCCAGTTGCTCAATGCATCGAACATTTGGACCAAATATAATTATAAATTACATCCGACAATAAGAACTTGGTTTCTATCGCCCCACTCCTCTACAATACTTTTGGTGCACAAAAAGATTTTGTCGTCATCAAGTTGATGATTACATCTATAGAAATTGGTGCAATGTCTTTCAAAGGAAAGATTTTGTAGCAAGAAATTCCTACGATTGGGCACTCTATACCAACGCTGACAGTTGAAATAATGGAACATAGCTTTAGCAATCCTGTATATAAATTCCAACATGCTATGTTTATCATATATTTCAAACAAAGCTTTCTTTGCAACTTGGACGTCTTTGCTCAAGTATGCTTTCAATGTGTTTCTTTTAAGTTAAGTTTCTACAACTACTTAAAAGCTGAGATTTCTACAATTTAAATGACAACTAATAACAAATACACTGTCTGTTTTCTGCATTGTAGACTCTATAATCTGTAGCATTAATTTATGTTATCCATTGTTGAAAAGAAAAAAAAATCCTCTTGAATTTTGCAAAACCGTTCCTCAGGTATTATTTCACTCATTTTTTATTTTATTTTTTACCAACTGTTCATATTCTATAATTAGTTAAGAATGATACATGAACTCTATTTGCATTCCTTTCTTTTAGCCTCTTGTAATTATAAAAAAAAAAAAAAAAAATTCTATATTTAAAATTGAAGCTAACAAAAAATGCATTCTTTTTCTTCTACAATGTATGCTTCAGTTTCTACAGCATTATTTTGGGTCATCTTATATTTCAGCCAAATTACTCTGTTTGATTGAGAAATCTATTCTCAGGTATGTTTGCTCTTTTTATTTTTATTTTTTTGGGATTCATCTTATTCAAGTACTGAAGAATAATCCATGCAGCACATCTTTATATATTTCTTAATTTTTTTTAACTGCAAAAGATTCCTAGCTTTGTCCCATGCTAAATTTTTCTTCATGCATGTACTATCATTTGTCTTTCACTGTAGCTTAAATTGCTTAGAAAAATCTAAGGTGGTTTAGAATCTCTTTACGTAGTTGACTAATAGGCATGATATTGTAGAACTTATGTTCATTTTCTATCTGTTTAAGCATTTTACAAGTAATCTGTTACATATTAAATGTGAACTATCTTTAATTTCTTCAACTTTCATCAACAACACACCCAAATTATGATTCCAATTACTCTTTTAAAAGTTAATTCTTTTAGTAAACCCACAAACAACAATGATAGTAAAATACAAAGAAGCAGAAGTTGTTATGAACATAGTTTATATATATATGTAACGAATAAAACATACCACATTGAATCTAGATAAACATAGTCGTTATGCTTATAGTATAAATATGAAGATGGACACTATATATTAAAAAATAAATATACAACATATTTCTTAAAAATATTAAATTAAAAACAAAATTCAAAGACCTCTAAATAAAACAACTATTTCAGTTTCTTATACAGATAAAACACAAGCCTACATTTTTCTACTCGTTTCGATTTTGCTGTCTAAATCTTTCTATTATCATTGTAACAGGGAAATTAATGGAAAATATAATAAGGTTCGTATCATTCCCTCCATTCATTATCGCATATCAAGTCTTGAACGTCACAACATTTGGCTACTCAAAGTACCAATCAAATACGGATTCCACTAATAGCTACGCTACAGACAGTACAAATTGCAATACAAATCAGGAGTTGAAGGGTTTTGCTATATTTCCTCTGTACCAAATTGTTTAGTTACTGTCTCCCCCTTTGCTTTATCAAACCCATGATAAATATACAACAACAGTTATGAACAACATCTTACTTAATACAAGCAGTGAGCAAAATCATATTCACCATACTGCACAAAAATGGGCATACTGGGGACTACCAGCTGAAGGTTGGATCAAGCTTAATTTTGATGGCAGATCTGTAGGTGGAAAATGTGGACACCGTAGTGGGGTTTTGAGAGACCATACTGGCAAAGTATTATTTGCATTGTCTGATTTTGTAGGAAACAATAATGCAAACTTTGTTGAAGCTTTAGGGATGTCTCGAGGATTGCAACTTGCAAGTAAAAAAAAAATGGGAATCCATTTGGGTTGAAGGAGATGCTTTGTTCCTCTTTCAGACTGTATTTGAGAATCAACGACTAGACATGTTTCTCAAACAATTAATTTTAAAAATCCGTTAACACTTACGTGGCTTCCCAAGTTATTTAGCATCACACGTTTATAGAGAAGAAAATAGTCTTGCCGATAATTTATGTGAAGCTATAAGGCACAGACATGAAAATTATACTTGGGAGCCAGAAGAACTACCAAAAGTTGCAAAGAAAATTGCAGAACGTGAGCGTAATGGATGCTGGTATCCAATAATGCGTTAATGATGACTTCTGTTAGAAATTTTGCTTACTATCACCATTATGGTGATTTTGTTATTTATAAATCTTTTTGAGTTTAGTTTCTTGTTTTGAAGTATCAAGATGTAAAAATGTAATGTTTTGCCAAATCAATACATATAAAAAAAAAATTCTATGTGAATTCACAATGACTACTAAATTAATCTATTTGATATATTAAGTTTTACTAAATAAGCAAATGACATCTACATAGATCAGGAAAACTTTCTTATTTCTACGTCTGCTATCGACTTCACTATTTTCTTGCTCAACTTGTAATATTCAATTGAGTTGTTTGTAACATTATGAAATGTTCATAATTGACAGTTACACCATGGGAGTGCTTAATCTTTTGTTTAACTTAGGGAGCAACTTTTACTGTATCTATTTGTTGGTCTGCACTGCTTGTCTATAACATGTAAATAATCTTTGGTTTTTCCATAAGTAATTCATCAAAATTTATTTCTTTAACTTTATAATTAGTTTCATTTCTTAGAAAGACACTAACTTCCATTTATTGCACTTTCTATTCACTGTAAGCAAAATGTCAAATATAAAAGATAGAACAACCGCATCAAATCATTCATGTGCCAAAGAGATATCTAATGTAGTAAAGGGATTGGTTTAACAACTGTGATAAAATTTAAAAATATGTAAATACAATAAATATAATCAAATAACTAATTCATATAGAAGACCATACAACGTCAACGAGAAAAGTGGCGTAAATATTATGCCAATCTTACTGAAGAAACAATATTATTGGACAAAAGTTAAAGAAACAGATCAGAAGAAAAGAGCTTCGTGAACAGAGAAAATTTGAGCACCCAACATTAGTGGCAATAAATACTTTTGGTAAACATTCAAAAGTCATTAGAACAAAACCAAATTTTAATCATTAATTTTCATATGAAAATAATGTGAAATTGTTTTTGCCATTTGTGTTTAAATTACATTTCTCATACCAAACATTACAAGTGCATAGTCATCTAACGAACATGGAACTATAATATCCTTAGAAGTTAATGTGTCTCCAATACCAAATGAGCACCTCCATAATATAAATGTTCATTATACGAGAAACTTGCTACTATTACACAATATCTCATTTAACCAAAAACTTTTATTCCACTTATCACCTCATATTAAACAAGCAAAATATTTCCTGTCACAGCATCCAATATTCCTCCCGACTTTTCAAAAGAAAGTATTCCAAACTTCACTTCGTCAAGCACTATTGGAAACACAAATGATACCTGCAACTTATTTGTTCAAGGTATAATCATTACACCCAAAAAATCATTTAATGACATCATTTTTTTTTCAATCAATAACTTTTAATAAACGTAACAATTCATTTCTTAATGCCCAAAAAGAAAAAAATATAATGTATTATTACATATCCTTGATTAACTTTAAAAAAAATTATATTACAAAGTACTATAACTTATGCTGGCTTAACATTACATAATCCTTCATCTTCCACAGCTACTAATACTATCACTACAACATCCAGTTCAGTAGACATTCAAAACTTACCTTCACCAGAACAGGGATTATCATATATACATGTTAGCGATCATCATCAAATTCGTGAGTACCTCTAATACAATTACCTTTCCAGAACGCTATTTTCAATTTAAAAAGATGATAAGCTCCTTAGTTTGGTTCAAAAAATTCCTAGACAACACACTGAATCTGGGAATTCTAGTGGCTTTAGTAATTCCAGAGGGTAGAGCATGTGTTGGAAAAAGAAGTAACGATTGCGCTCCATCCAGATCGCAAAAAAGAGCGTGTCGAAGAGGTGTGTTTTTGTTACCAACTTACTTACTAGATGGTTTAAACGCAAACATATACATACTCTAAAATAACTAAAGTTTTTATCTACATCATAGGTGCTCGACTAAAAAATTCACGAAGGAATTTCCAACATGAGATACCTAATGAAGAGACATTATTAACGTCTTCTAGCTATCAACACTATGGAGCATAGAGATTCGCTACTGAGCCCAAGGGATTTTGTTGTTCGAACGGATAGATTATACTTGCTTCGAATAATGTTCCTCTAGAACTATATCGTTTATTTACTTCAACTAATGAGGATGCATTACATTTCAAAATATGCGTCCGCACATACAATAATACCTTTGCGTTCACTTCCCTTGGTGTCAAATGTGATAAAACCCCTTCAAGAAGATACAAGGGTATATACACTTTTGAAGTTCAGGGACTGGTTTACCATTATATTAGTGACTTGCTTCCATATGATCGTGCCCCATCATACTTACAATTATAGTTTTATGACACTGAACATAAGCTAGAAAATCGTTTACGAGGAGCACCTAGATTACAAGAGAATGTAGTGAAGTTATTGATGAACAACTTAGAAGTAAATCCCTATGCTACATTTTTTCGAATGTTGAAAGATATTCTTGTTGGTCAAATTAATCAAATCATCATACGATGCGACATGAGAATTGACCAAAGAACACATATCATGCCAATTGCATCCCAAGTTCCATAAGTGTGGATTGTACAAAATGGTTGTAAAGCACATAATGCATGGACCATATGGAGAACTTAATCAAAAGAATGTTTGTATGAATAAGAAGGGTCGTTGCAAGAATCGTCTATTATCCACAATCATTTCATCAACTATAACACAAGGACAAAATTCTTATCCAATTTACAACCATCGAGATACTTCTGAAAAGGTTAAAGTTAGGGGTTGCTGGTTGGACAGCCGTTGGGTTGTTCCCTATAACCCATATCTGCTTGTAAGGTTCTCATGTCACATGAATGTTGAGATACGTTCAAGTATCAAACCTGTAAAGTACCTATACAAGTATATCTACAAGGGTCATCATCGAATAATTTTTCACGTAGTTGCTAAAAATAATGAACAAATTATAGATAAAATAGAGCAATTTTTACCCGCAAGATGGGTCTCTCCACAAGAAGCATGTTGGCGAATAATTAAGTTCACACTAAATGAGATGCATCCATCTATAATGCATTTACAGTTACATCTTCCAAATATGCAAACGGTTGGATTCCATAGTGACATGAGAACCAACCGTTTGCATATTTGGAATCCAACCGTTTGCAGGACAATGATTACTGAGTTTTTTCACACAAACCAAGTGGACCAACAAGCTCAAAGTTATTTGTATAGAAAATTCTTAGAATTTTATGTCTGGCACAACGATGACAAAATTTAGACTAGAAGGAAAAAATGACATTCAATAGGCATAGTTGTACTTGCAAATCCAGCGAAAGGAGAGCGCTACTACTTTCAATTGTTGCTTAATCATGTTAGAGGTCCAACATCATTTCAATCCTTACGGACTATTAATGGTACTACCTATCAATCTTTTCATGAAGCAGCTTTAATGTTTGGCATTCTTGAATCAGACAATAGCATTGAGCAGTGCGTAATAGAGGCACCATTGTTTCAAATGTCACTTAAGTTGCGACGCTTATTTGTTACCATCCTTGTATATAGTGAACCAAGAAATCCAAAAGTTTTGTAGGAAAAATTCTTCAAAGCAATGTCTGAAGATTTTACTTATATATCATCCCTTCAAGGAAATCTTATTAACTACAAAACACAACAGATTACTAATACATTCTTAGAGTTAATGGGAAAGAAGCTTGTAAACTATGATTTACCAATTGTACAAGTTAAGAATGAACTATATCAATCTTTAACAAAGGAAGTTATTGAAGAATTAAGCATCGTAGTACCAGATGAAGATATAATTGTAGAAAATAGACTTAATAATGAACAACGACATGCATATAATGCAATATTAGAAGTAGGAAGGCATGAAGAAGCAGTGGCTTTCTTTCTTGATGGACTAGGAGGAACGGGTAAAACATTCTTGTATCGGTCCCTGCTTGCTGTAGTTCGTTCACGTCAACAAATTGCACTTGCTACAGCATCATCTAACGTTGCTGCATCAATTCTTTAAGGAGGACGCAGTGCTCATTCCCGTTTCAAAATACCCATTAACATTTCTGACTCTTATACATGTAATGTATCAAAACAAAGTAGTCTTGTCATGCTGATATGTAAAGCAAAGCTTATTATATGGGATAAGGCTTCCATGGTGAAACATCAGGCATTTGAAGCAGTCAATGATATGTTACAAGATATATGTGATATTAAACTTCTTTTTGGAGGAAACGTTGTGTTTGGTGGAGATTTTCGCCAAGTCTTACCTGTTGTACCCCAATCAAGTAGACAAGAAGTAATTGATACAAGTTTGGTTTCATCAAAATTGTGGCTTGATTTGAGAAAACTACGACTAACAAAGAATATGCGTGCCCTTACTGATCCTTCATTCGGTAGCTTCTTGATGTACATTGGGAATGGAAAGCAATGCAGTTTAAGTAATGACGAAATATGTCTTCCGATATTAATGGTTATACAATACGAAGACGAAATTCAATCCAGGTTAAAGCTTATTGATAACCTTTTTTTCAAATATCAAAGTTATGTTCAATGATGCAAATTATATGACAAATCGAGCAATACTTTGTCCAAAGAATGATCATGTTGACGAAATTAACAGGATTATGATTGATCAGTTTTCTAGAGCTACAGAGAAATACTATAGTTATGACAGTGCAGTTGATGGTGCATAAGAAAACTACCAAGATGAATTTTTAAATGGCCGAACACCAAATGGTCTACCACCTCATGGATTGCTTCTGAAGTTACATTGTCCAATAATATTACTTCAAAACATTGATTCATGCTCAGGATTGTGTAATGTAATGAGATTGATTTGCAAGGGATTCCAACGAAATGTCATTGATACAAAATTGCAATAGGCCATCATAAAGGGAAACGAGTATTTGTTCCACCCATTCCACTACAACCTAATGAAAACGATGGATATCCTTTTCGTTTTAAAAGGAAGCAATTTCTAATTCGCTTAAGCTTTGCTACCAGAGCCAGTTTTTTCTCATGGTCAGTTGTATGTTGCCTTATCAAGAGCTAGATCAGCTAATGCAATCAGAGTCTTAATAAAATCATGCAGTACTGATGATCGTGTTGGTTATACAAAAAATGTAGTCTTCAATGAATTACTTGAAGTGACTTCATCCAATTAATATCTATACTTCTTTGAAGATATGTACCACTAGAATAATGAATGCACAGTCTTTCATGTACACCATCGAATGGTAATTTATTTTGCAGCTTTCAGTATTTGAAATCTACTACTGGCAATATGAAATTATTTACTTACTCATCCATGTTAAATAACTTATTCTACTTGTTTAACATGTGATTTATGACAGCCAAGGAATAATACAAAATGCTATCAGAGATCAATGAGCACAGACGCAAATGGACATCCAAATTAAGGTTACTTGAAAAAAGCCACACAAGGCAAGCAAAGTTTGGAAACAAGAAATTTAAGCGACTAATTTTTTTTTATGAAACGGTTTGTACACAAGACCAAACATACATTACTATCAACTATGCATACAAATAAATGGACAAATTATTTTTCATCTATACCACAGTTGGATATAAGCTTTACTGTTCTAACATCATATTCATATGCTTAATAGCTGGTGAATTATTATTCATAACCATTTCATTACAAACACATATTGTGCAATTTTTGTTTCAATGAATTATTTATTCTCTACATAAAATCTGTTTCCATCATTCATATTAGACTTTACTTATTCTAGCCACCCAAAAAAAATATTATATCAAAGCATCATTACCAAGTGACATTAAGTATTTTACCTGACAAATCCGTGCTAAAAAATAGGAACACATTTTTAGTTTAAGTACTTTTCTCATCTTTCTTTAAGTTTTTATATTTTGTAATTGCTTTCAACTAGATCCCTCTGTTCAGTATATGACTAATTCTTCTTATGTCTAAACAATTATAACATTTTTTTATAACGTTAAATGATCAATAAAAAAACACTTTATTAAGTTAAGCTTAAATATATAAAAATAGTAAAAAAATAATGCTCAATAATAAGCTCTACAGCATTACAAGATCAATATAAACTTATTCAGCACAATTACTTTTGTTCAAACAAATAAATAAAAAATAACCACTGTAATCACTGATAAGCTTCATGATTTTACTGCTTCGTATTAAAATTTAACTCAATCATAATACACACTTACTTTAGCAACTCTACTTATCTTTCAACTTCATTTACGTATTCTTTAATTCCTTTAATTTGAATTCCTCCATCCAATATGACATTCATTCTTGTCAGATATAAACAATTATAAGCTTGCTTTATTACATACTTTTCCCCTTTCCACTTATAATGTTCTGTTAGTTTCTTACTAACAGAACAATCAATATGTATATAACACCACTGACAAACAAACACACTAAGTACAACTTCTTTTCATTATTGGAGAAGCAGTATCAGTAAGACAACCAGCAAGTTCTAATATGTACAATTAATAAAATTCACGTACATCATTCAACCAAACAATACATACTTCATATGTATAGATTAATTAATAAAATTCACTCACATCATTACTACCACAAATAATTGTACTAACATTTTATGCATCAATATCACATATATTTTTCTCTCTTCCCCTTAAATTTTCAAATAACTAATATTTTCTTTCTACCACCCAAAACAGGATTGCATACTCTATTTTGAAGCTGTATTTTCTTAAACCCTTTTTTTTTGACACGCTCATAAATGTCACTAACAATTGCTTCTTCATATGCAGGGCACTCGAATACAAGTGTCACTATTTGACCAAGATATTGAACTATTTGATACCTTGTTACTGGTTGATCGAACTTATCTAATTTCGAACTCTATGCTGAAGTGAATCGCACCTCAATATAGAATCGTTCCAAATGTGTTCCAACTCACAATAAATTCATTCTCTAAAATCAAAGAGGTTTCTACTAATTCAATAGATTGGATATAACGACCGTATAGTTTTGTACCACTGGCAGATTTTGCACCTCACATATTTACCTCTTTAAAAATAGGTAACGTCTACATGATTTTGCTATTATGGTTCTAATAATACTATTGTAATAAAAAATATAGTGTCACACATTTTCATATGCATAGATGTGGTTGCAATCGTACTCGACATATTCTCAACAAAGAATATAATAGCAAAGTCCAGTGGATCATCAACAAAAACTCAAGATGTCATAATTATGGATTAGCTGTATGTTTCTTTACAAATATATTTCTTTGATTTCACCACTACTTACATAATGTAGTTTGTCTTTTTTACATTTCAAATCTAATGAAAGTTTTGGATCACCAATCAATATAGATTAAAATCAGTAACCCTTTCTACATAGGATGAATTTACATCAAACGAGTGTGAAGATCTGGCAAAGATTGCATCAGAGCTCCCAATAATTGTTGCTAAAATTGTTAAAGCAAGATGTATAATGGTAAGTTTTACAAATCCCAAATAAAGTTTGTTTCATTTGTTCCTAAAAGCAAGCTACTTCAACAGATTTATCTCTTACAACACGTTCTTCAATAATGATCCAAATAAACCCAGACATCCTAGAAGCTAATGCATTGCGTATTTGGTATGAATTCCTAAACATCTATTAGAAGATTACAAATATTATAAATATAATGCATCAAACCAATTTAAAACAAATGCAGGTACAACCAAAATACATATATTATTAATGACATATGAGAAAATACAAGTTACTTAAATATTGGAAATTCATTTGTCAAGCTAAAACTTATGACTATAACTAAGATCATTGAATTGGTACGAAAGCCTTTTCATGAAATAAACCAACTTTTCCTTATGATATCCAATACAAATAACTATTAACAAAATCATACTTTTCCAGTCTAGTCCAGGGTGGATAAAAGCAGCAGCTACTAATATTGATGTCAATCAACGACTATGGTACATGTATTGCAGTAAATGTTTAAGAAAGACAACAGAGTAATGTGCAACTACTTTCTCTTGTACTCGATGTGACTCTAATGCATACATAGCATAACCGAGGTTTGCATATAAACTAAGTCACGAAAAAAGAAAAATAGATAAGAAATGATATAAGTTGCATTGATATATTTGATCTGCAAGTTCCTCTAATTTTATATGTTATTCAACTTATGTGCATTCTACAATCATCACTCAAAGACGACATGAGAATCATTGATGTTACGATGTTTGCTACCCATGCAGAGAAACTATTGGGTAAATTAGCAACCGAGATCATGCAAATGGATACAGAGGTAACCAATAGTAAAGCAATCATAAGTACAAGCATTATGAATTTGTACACAATTAATTTTTAAATAAACATTAACATATATCATTGTTACTATCATATGACAGGCACGAAAAACATTTCTTAATATGTTTAATGATCAATCACTTCAAAAGTTTTATTTGTTTTGTATGGGATGTACAACATATTCAACCAATGACAAAGGTTGTAAAAGATGGACATTAAATCAAGTTGAAGATGCTTGACTAAATGACTAATTTATAAACTTATCTATATGGATTAAGGATGTAGTAAACTACTTCAAATTCACAAACATACAATACTTTATTTATTTAGATGTTTACTTAATGTCTATTTCTTTCCCACATATTCCTTACATTTACACTATCTCTGGATTTATCTTTAATTCATTTAGTATATATACACCATTAATGTACTTCTAAAATATTTAGTTGCATTTGACCACAAGAATTCACATATTCACACTAAAAACGTACATATGCAATAGATGCACATGTATAATCATGTCAGTTCAATTCACTTTGCTCTTTCTACTACTTTCATTTTATAAATGTTTCTTATAATTCTTTTAACTCATTCATTTAAAAAACTACTTACAGCTTCGTTAATTTAGTTTAACAGATTGGGTACCTGATCAATTGCTTTCTGTTTACTTAAATTGGATACGTAATCTTCATGTAATTAGTGATGACTATTTTTAGATTTGAATTCTTGCTCCTTAAACATGGTTTACCATACAAGTTATTTCTCTCTATTTCTACTCAAAATAGTGCAAGCATTAACTATTTCGGTCAAATTCTTAGACTGGAATCAAGATGATTTTCTTCTCTGGTTCTTTCTCTCTTCTTTTGGTCACCTTATCAAATGATGTGAGGTACCATAATTTTTTTCGGTACAATTGCTGAGGCCTCTGTTCTATCAGTTGTGATGCTGTTTGCCAACTGATACTATTTCTACCCACTAACTCTGCCACTTCTTACTTTTACATCAGTCTAAATTTGAATCTGTACTGTGTTTACTTGCTGCTTTCTATTGCTGATAATAGTTTACTCATGTAACTTAGTCCACCGTTTATACTTACTGTCGCGATATATCTGGTTCACGTTTCATCTGCTTTAGTTTTAATACTATGTACCCGCATTGTACTTCTATGCTGTTGTTATTCTATCCTCAAGCTCCTGGCATTCTTGTTCCTAAAAAATTTCTGGAACTTTGCTACAATATTGAATTAGCCATCCTCCTATTTCTGTGGTACTATCTACTTTGCATCTACTATTTCTTTTCAATTGTTTCAAAACTACTCTACTACTGCTTGCTTCCTATTTCTTCACAAAACAATCAAATATTAGAAACTGTTACAATTATGCATGTAAAATAATTCTTGTGGAAAATCATGCTTCGTGATAGACAATAGATTTCCTTTTATGTATCATTGTAAATAGCTGTAATTTAGTTAGACGTAATTTTTGCTTTCCTGTTTACAAGATTCTCTTCCAGAATTAGCACTCGATTCTTGGAAGGAGTCTACCCTTGATTCTATTATTTTTGGACATTCAATTAAGTATAATCGAAGAAGATGAATCTCAGACCATTACTCTGAGGTTTCTAATCCTTCATTCTCCATTTTCTACATGGTATCAGAGTAGGTTCAATCCTGACTTTTCTTTGTCTTCATCGAGTTTTTCCTACTCGAAATCTTCTCTTCTCTTCATGCTCAAATACAGCCTAGCCTCCAGAATGACTACAGAAAAATCGTCCTCTTCATCTCCTTCAGAAATCATCATTTCTTCAACCTCCAACCATCACCACATGGAAACCTCTCATCTCCCCATTACAGGTCACAAACTCCAAGTCCAACTGAAATTTCTGGTAACATTAATTCTGATCCTGTTAGCTTTGAGTTGGATGATGATATTCTTGATCTGCCTATAGCCTGGAGGAAAGGAGTGCGATCATGCACTAATCACTCTATTTATAACTTTCTTTCTTATGATGGGCTATCACCGATTTTTCGTGCCTTTTCCACTAGTCTTTTAGATATCCAGATTCCTTGTAATATTCAGGAGGCTCTTCTGGATCCCAAGTGGAAGGCAACTGTTGAAGAAGAAATCCGTGCTCTAAAAAAGAATGGCACATGGGAAATTTTGGAATTGCCGAAAGGAAAAATTCCAGTTGGTTGTAAATGGATTTTTACGGTGAAGTACAAGGCAGATGGAAGTGTGGACAGATTCAAGGCTCGCTTGGTTGCAAAGGGAATCACCCAGTCATATGGAATCGACTACCAAGAAACATTTGCTCATGTTGCTAAACTCAACACAGTTCGGGTGTTACTGTCTCTAGCAGTCAACTTAGACTGGGCTCTTCATCAACTAGATGTCAAGAACGCCTTCCTCAATGGTGACTTGGAAGAGGAAGTGTACATGAAAATTCCCGCGGGCCTCGAAACGAGATCAAACATCCACAAGGTATGTAGACTCAGAATATCCATGTATGGTCTCAAACAATCTCCCCGCGCTTGGTTTGAGCTATTCACAAAGGCAGTGAAAAGGTATGGATACTCCCAATGTCAGTCTGACAACACATTGGTCGTGAAACATTCCCCTGAAGGGAAGATAGTTGTGTATATGTGGACGACATGAGGAGGAAATTGGCAAGCTCAAACAATTCCTGAAAAAGGTGTTTGAAATCAAGGATCTTGGAAGCCTCAAATACTTTCTTGAGATGGAGATTGCTCGGTCGAAAAAAGGTATAGCAGTCTCTCAACGTAAATATGTTATGGATTTATTGAGTGAAGCAGGGATGCTAGGGTGCAAGCCTGCAGAAATGCTTATGGACTCATCAGTTAAACTGGAAGCAAGTGATGGAAGTGCGCCAGTGGACAAAGGGAGATATCAACACCTTGTGGGAAAGCTCATCTATCTTTCCCATACAAGGCCTGACATAGGCTTCTCAGTCAGTGTGGTAAGTCAATTCATGAACAACCCAACCGAGAACACATGGCAGCTGTATACAGAATATTGAGGTATCTCAAGATGACGCCTGGTAAGGGACTTTTCTTTCAAAGAACGGTCAAGAAGAATATTGAGATCTTCTCAGATGCAGACTGGGTTGGTTCAGTAACAGATCGCAGATCAACATCCAGTTACTGTTCTTATGTTTGGGGAAACTTGGTAACTTGGCGAAGTAAGAAACAATCAGTGGTAGCTCATAGCAGTGCAGAGGCAGAATTTCAAGCTATGGCACAAGGTATTTGCAAGGGAATCTGGTTGAAGAGGTTGTTGGGAGAATTATAGGTTCCTTTGGACATCCTATGGAATTATGCTATGACAATAAAGCAGCCATCAGTATTGCCAAGAACCCTGTTCATCACGACCAGACAAAACATGTGGAGATAGATTGTCACGTCCTCAAAGAGAAGATCGAAGGAGTATTCACAGTCAGCTACACCCAGACGAATCTGCAAACAACAGATATCCTCACAAAAGCACTCGCCTGGCCAAACTTCAAAGACTTGATATGCAAGTTGGGAATGATTAACATTTACAGTCTAGCTTGAGGGGGAGTACTGAAAATCATGCTTCGTGATAGACAGTAGATTTCCTTTTGTATATCATTGTAAGTAGCTGTAATTTAGTTAGACGTAATTTTTGCTTTCCTGTTTACGAGATTCTCTTCTAGAATTAGTATTCTATTCTTAGAAGGAGTCTACTCTTGATTCTATTGTTTTTGGACATTCAATTAAGTATAATCGAAGAAGATGAATCAGACCATTACTCTGAGTTTTCTAATCCTTCATTCTTCATTTTCTACAATTCTTTTACATTACCTGCTTACAACTAACAGAACAGCAATAATGTGAAGAATGAGATTTAACACACTCTTTAGCAAAGTATATCATCATCTCAATTTGCTACACCAAATGTTGTAATGTTTGTACCCTGTCTTCGAATGCTTGTACCGCTGCTGTTATAATGCATTAGATTAGAACAATTTCAGAGTAAAGTACAAACATTTCAACAACAGGTGCATGCACATTGTAATAAATCGTACTGATCCGTAGACCTAATAGCTCAAAGGCACGTGGAGGGCAAAACTAGTACATAAAAACGAGAAGAAAACTGAAAATCAGATCAGACAGTAGTTAAAATGTGTGAGAGAAAGAGAGGTTAGAACACCTTCGTTTCAGACAGACATCAAGTTCCATATATGTGAATCATATAATTTATATCTGGCGGGGCTGGACGAAGCTTACCCAATCATCACGTCAGAGCCTACTTACTACTTCTTAGCCACGGTCCATTATTTGGATTCATACTAAGCCCATTCCCGGCGAGCCTGGGCTCGTCGCGCTCACATATGAGTAATCACCAATTAGGGACACATTCGTAATTAATCTATCATTTACTAACAATATTACCTTTAAATCGAATCGGAGCGTCTGGAGGAGCCGTTTACTATCCAACGACCGGGACACACAGTTACCCAACGTCTCCTTTTCTCCAACGGTCCAAAAATCAAAACCGAAAAAACTCCCACAAAGGTATCTCTGCATTGGCTCCCTCCTTTGAAAAAAAACTCAATCAAATCCTTCAATCTTTCTCATATCTTCTCCAAAGAGAATTCAATCTGCAACTGCTGTTATCCAAGATCATTTCACAATTGCAAGAAAATGAGTCTTCTCCATCACCAAGACTCCTTTAACGCTCCAGATCTTCAGGTATGGAACAACGCTGCGTTCGACAACGGAGACGGGAATGAATCAGACTCCATTAAACCTTCATGGTGTCCACTGCAACCCATCTTAGTTAATGGATCCGAAACCCTAAACTTCGATTCAAGCAAAGGAAACCAGAGCTCTGTTTTCTACAAATCCCCTGTCCCGAAACCCATCTTGGTTAATGGATCCGAAACCCTAAACTCCGATCCAAGCAAAGAAAACCAGAGCCCTGTTTTCTGCAAATCCCCTATTTCTGCTAAACCCTCACTACCCAACAACAAGCCCCTTCAACCTAACAGCACTGTTGGAAACTCACAAGGGAAGCCATTAAAGCTCCTCTTCAAACAGGATCTTCTTCTTCCTCTTTCACCAACTGTTTCCAAGACTGTGAACAAAGTCACCTGTGAAGATGAAAAGATCGATGCCGAGATTGAAGAGATTGAAATGGAGATCAGTCGCTTGTCATCAAAACTGGAAGCTCTTCGCCTTGAAAAGACGAATAAGAATTTGAGAACGATTGAGACTGGACGAATCGTTCCTGCAAAATTTATGGAGCAGAAACAGAGTCACAAGAAAATCGAAGAATTGTCTAGGTCGAAATTCCAGAAAAGGGGTCTCAGTCTCGGGCCGTCAGAAATCAACACCGGTGTCAGATTCCGGCAGATGGGTAAGCCGGAAATTACTCCTATTCAATCAATTCATAATCGCCGTGTATCTTGCTTTTGGAAGATTTCAGAAATCGATGAAGGTAAGGTGAACAATGAAAGGGGAGGAAGAGGGGTTTTCAGTCTAAGCCCTAAACAATCTAAAACTGTTCCCAAGATCCAATCTTCCAAACAGATACTCACTACAGTCGGATCAAAGAAACCCGTGAGGAGAGATAATGGAGTTATGTCTGGTATTCAACCTAAGAAACTCTTCAAAGAAGTAGAAAAATCGGTTTCTGCTAAAAAACCGATTAAACCTGGGAGGGTTATAGCGAGTCGTTATAATCAGATTCCATTACAATCTGTCGGAAATTTGACGCAGACTGATCATAGGAAGAGGTCATTGCCTGAAAATGACAAGGTTGACAGTAAGAGATGCGACAAGAAGCGAGCTTCGTCAGTCGGAAAATCGCGTGGATCCTTACCGGAAAGTCGGGTGAAAAAGCAATGGAGAATTCACAGCGAGACAGTAATGGGTCGCAATGGTTTAATGGGGTTCTCTCCTCCTACTTCCCTATCGAAAATGGCTGATTCGATTCCGAAGATCAAGATTGCTCCTTGCATCACTGATATCCCCAGGGACTCTGGACCTGCGAAAAGAGTGGCTGAGTTAATATGAAAGAAATCATATTTTGGCAATGAAGAGAGGGAGGTGGAGACTTCAGTTTCCCAGGCTTTGAGTTTTGAGGAAGAAAAAGAAGAATAGATGAAAATAAGGTTTTCTTTGCTTTTCATTTCATCATCTTTTTCACAACTGTTCTTTTGAAATTCAGTTTCACTTATGTGTCATAATGCTTGTAATGGGGTAAGCTTGCTTTTGCTTCCTCTTAATCTTGTTTTCTTTCTGTTTTTCATTGTGGGTTAAACTTTCTGTTGCTTCCTAATTCTAGTTTTGATCATGAACATGATTAATGGGTAATCAGATAGTAAAAATGGTTACCAAAGTGGGGATTCTTCGGTAAACGACCCTTCATATGTTTCCATGAGGCTAATGTACAAAGGGTCCAATCATAGCTAGCAGTTCTTGAGTTCTATCCTTGGCTTTGAACCAATCCCGTACACAAGCAGTATTCCACGGTTTGGGTGTTAATCTGTTCCGAAAATCATCCACTACCATCATGCCATATGGACTAAAAACAGATTCCAATGCAACTGTAGATCACCACTTACTAACCATGTACTCTAAGTCTTGTGTTGAAAATGAATTTGTATGAATTATCTGGGTCATGAGGTGAATGTGGTGTATTCAGTATCAAAGAATGAGATTGATGGAAGGGAAATTATGAATATGTATATAAATTTGCTTTGTCTTACAGAAACTACATTGACATCTCTTTTGAATCTTCGTGGTCCGAAGCTTTTAGAAGTTTCAGTTAAGAAATTCTTTAGAAGTCTTGTACAAGCTAATCAAATTAGCTAAGTTGTAAACAAAATAATTGACTAAAAACATATGGGAATGCATTGATAAGAGAGGATAAACAGAAAGATAGACATGGGGTTCCATGTCTCTCATTCACAAAAGCTACACAACCTTTCAGATGGCTTTCCATGGTCCCCATGCCCTACTATTATTAAGTATAGGTGAGTAAGGAATCGAGTCGACAGCACTGCAACCATTGTGCCCTAGCAGTTAAGGGACGACATTTAATCGCTTTCTATGGATAATCCAAGTCAGTCTGAAGTAACTAACAGATTTACAGAATAGGAGTAAGCCACGCTAACTTCTCGAGTATGAGTTTGTGTTTATCAATATCCTCTGACTTTCCCAGTCTGATTGATTGTTCATGGGATCCAGCGATACATGACAAATTCGGTTAGGGGCAAGGTACTAGCCTTACGAGGGGTCGGGCAAACACTTGACAACCTTCCAAGTCTACCTTTTGTACGCCCGTATGTTAATTGAGTGGTAGATATCAATGCGCAAGGAAATTTTGCTGAAATATACCGAATCCCCAATCCTACAAAAGGTGAAAAACTTATTACTGTATACTGTTAGATCTCACATACACGTGCATGTTGGCATTATTGGCAAGCTTTGATTTGATCATAAACCCACTTCCTAAATTCGTCATTCATGTGTATTTTGGTTAACTGGAAAGTTTGGTTTTTGGCAACCAACTCACATGCAAATTACCTTCACTCTTTGCCACATC
>JAUPMG010000005.1:5130729-5144871 GCA_031762675.1 Pachysandra terminalis
CCAAAATGCCCATCGACCCTCCGAACTCGGATTTTAACGATTTTACAGTCGTTTCGAAGCTTGTGACGTGTAGAAATAGAATACGAAGTTGAAAAATTGTTTTGACTTTAAAAAATTATCAATTTTGATCAAACAAAGAGTTGGGGGGTAAGCAGGTCATTTAGATGATTTTTCTGAATTTTTAAAGAATTTTACACACAAATATAAGGGAATTAAAAGTGATTCAGGAGTTGCCAATTCTCAAGCCAAACCTTCAAGGAGCCGCAAAAAAATAGAGAACTGGACCTTAGTGCAAATTGGGGAGTCTATATCCGGCACAACCTACCATTTGGTCCATGCTTGGCTAAAGCTTTGGAAGATCTAAAGATGTACAACTTGTGCCGTGTCGTGCCATGCCTTGCCGTGCCAAAATTTTTGGCATCCGAGAGCAAGTATTGGACAGGCTGGACCATTTCGTTCTCGTACTGTCGTGCGATGCCAAAATTTTGGCCCATGCCGTGCTCGTATTGTGGGTTTGGGCATGGACATCTTAACCATGTTGGGTCGGGCCAACACATCGGTGATCCAACCCGTTGTACATCCCAAGAAAAATCTCAAGTATCCACAAGTACTTCCAATTGAGCCTATTGAAAAATTAATCAATAAATTAACTTTATAAAATTTTATTAAATAATTTTTATAATATAAATAAATTTAACTTTTTATGTAAACTATCACAATCTAATTTATGTATTAATAAGATACAAAATAGTATAATTATTTATCAATTTAAACATCTTTCTAAGAGTTAAACAGGTAAGATGGGCAGGTTTGGTTCTTATTTCCTCTAAATGCATTGGATTTGGATTCATGGTTTCACAGATCGGCCAACACCGGTCCTAACCGAGACCAGCCATAACGGTTTGGTCCCAACCCGAGATATAAACAATTGTATTGTGGGGTTATGGATCGACAGTCCGGTGACCGGTATTGCCCGTCCGGTGACCCATTTTGGCAGTCCGGCGACCGGTACCACTAGTCTCGTCAGTCTGGCGTCCGATATTGCCGGTCCTGACGGTCTGGCGTTTGGTATTGCCGATCCGACTATCCAGTACCGCGGCCGGTTCAGCTGTCCAGCAATCGATACCGTCGGTCCGGCATCCCGGCAACCTGAACCACCGGTGGTGCTGGTCCCTCCGGTCCGGCGATTGGTCCGACCTATTTTTTTTTTACTTCCTGTACCGGAACCGGCCTGAACCGGTCCGGTCTCCAATATATTAAACCTTGTTTGGGTTGGCCATCTCACCAACTGGTTTAATAAATGGTTAAATTTGGACTAGAATGAAACCAATGAACATATAAGCCCAACCCAATTACAAATCTAAAGAAAATCCTTTCTCTTCTATTCAAATTTATTTTATCCAAAGATGTCCACACCATTACAATCTAAACAACTTACAATGATTCTTTCAGAAACTGAATTCGTCTCCATCAGGCTTTGGAGATGTTAAAAGAGCAGTATAGAGCCGGAGTCTGTCCTCTCCTAACGAGGAACAACGAGAAAGAGGTCTCCTTGGTCTTATGAACGACAATGAAGTGAGGGTTAACCTGTGCTTGTACCTCCTCCAAGCCAGTTGGATAGCCACAGCACCCCAAGTTCTCCAGCCAGGTGAGTAGTATCTTGCACTCCACTTCACTTTCTCATTAACGAAAGTGTACCGGAAGTGTTGGGTCACATACTTCACGTCTTCGGCTTCGAGCCCGAATGCTTCCGTGGTCTCGAGTGTCGCTAGGGTGGACGACGAGGGAGGTAGGCGTTCGACGAATGGTCGCCGGAGACACCATGACAAGAGCTCATCTCCACTGAAGTTTCCAGGTCCCAACATGCAGCAACTCTTCACACCATCTCTCAGTACTTGGCTACTCTGTAGATGCCCCCTCACAACAAATAACATTCTTCGAACCGGGTCGCCCTCTCTAGCTATCTACATGTACAAAAGGGTTCAAATTTTGTTAAAAACAGATGGTAATGTTGTTTGAGATCAAGCAATAATAATAAACACAGCAAACAGAAGATCAAAACCATGCACACATATATACGTGATTCGATAAAACTTACGTGTTCACACGAGATAAAAAGTTTCCACCAAGTCAAATACTGAATTAGGGTTAGGAATTATACTCTTACCGTACCGTGGAGGGGTGCAACTTGGTTCGATTTGGATCTGATTGACCTCAACCAAACCCCAAACTGACCTTCTTGAAGGTCAATCCAAACCCAACCCGACCCAATTTGAAACCCAAACACCGAACTGGTTTTATTCGGGTTAGTTTGAATCGGGTTAATTCAGATTGATAAGCACAATCACGGCTTGAGTTGTATATTTGGACTTGAACTAACCTCAATAATATGCAAAATACTTAAAAAATCAAATCTAACTTATCCAACACATTCAACTGCAACAAAGCATATTGCTATTAACCAGGTTAATTCTGTTTGGGTTTTGGGTTGGGTCGGGTTATCCAAAGCCGTAACTCAAAACCAAACAGAATTAATTCGGGTTGGCTTTTTTCAACTCAAAACAGACCCAGATATAAAATCTAACCCAAACCGACCCAAAGTCGGGCTAGGTCAATTTGGGTTTGGATTAACCCGACCCAAGTTACACTCCTACTACCGTGGGAGCTCCCCCTTGGATCTAGAGACTAAGTGAATATGAGCCACTATCTCTAACAGAGGCTATATACATGAACTTTGTTAGTGATTGAACTTGAATTCGATTCAGTTGGTGATAATCTCAGGTTCGGTTTCAATCAAGAAGTGAACTTACTGTTTCTCCCTTTGGAAAGATGAGGGACTTGACGCGGTCACAGATGTTTTCTAGGACCAACTCATCCATATGTTGGAACAATGGCACCTGAAACAAATTCAAGACAATTAATAGAAAACAAATTAAACTTGCCATCTTTGTAAAAGTAGTCCCAACTGGATGCTGAACTTACAGAACAAATGATCATTTAAAGTGTTAATTTGGATGATTTTTGTTACCTGCCTCACAAGATCAAGACATAGATGATACTTGATGTCCCTCCGGAGGCTCTCCGGTAGGTTCTGGGTCATCTGACATTCGTCTACGCCTCGCATTGCTGCCCATCGTTGCCGCTCATACTGACGCACCCGTTGCCTGAGCCCCTGAGGCAAGTTTCTCTTCCTCATCCACCATTCCATATTCCTCATCTTCAATTGCATTGCTTGTTTCTTAGATGTTGTTGCAATCAAGAACACCTTGAAACAATAACATAGTACTAATCAAGCTTCTTCAACTCTTGCCTTAAGTCATTATTTGTAAACTTACCTTGATGTTCCCAATCAACATGGTCACCAGAAGGAGTCCGCTCATTATAACGATGATATTGAAAACAACTTCCAGCCATTCTGTTGTGCTCTGAAGGTTCCCAAATGTGCTGATCACAACACATCCAATTAAGTGATTGTTAAGAAAGAAATATAAACTAGATGAAGAAGATATCCTGCATACACAAGACACAGATTTACTATTGGAACTTTAAACAAATCAAAACTCTTTGGTTTCCCAAAAGGCATTGTGATGCTTTGGATTCCTAAATGTCTTTTGATGCTTTAGTTTTGAACAGGTGTATTGTAGGTAAAATAGAGTTTCTTTGTGCCTATGTATATGTTAGCTATGTAAGGTATTTCATATCATCAAGTTGAAGTACAGCAGTAGTTTTTTCTTCTTCTTCTTTGTTTTGTGTTCTTTTAGTAGATAGAAAGAGAGATTTGAGTAGTAATTAGTTTCCTTCTTCCTTCGTTTATGTGGTTCGACAACTAGTGTCTACATCTACAGATGCACACGGATTTACGTGATTCGACAAATAGTGTTTACATCTACACTACTATTCCCCAAAGCTCAGAAAAAATGTTACAAAAGTAGCCATGAAAAGTATGATAAATACCATGTACTTGCACTTCTAGTTAAGGTTTAAACATAACAGTATATAAAATTACTATTTTACCCTTCAACCTCCAAATTCGAACTTGATGGTTGGATCATCAGTACTTTCGGAATGCCTCAATAGCATCGGCCTCCACATAAATACCATGTACTTAAGGTTAAACATAACAAGTGTAATCACTATTATACCCCTAGATCCCAAAAAATTCGGATTTGATGATTGGATCATCAGTACTTCTCAACCCGAATGCCACGGTAGCATCAATCTCCACATAAATACTAATTAAGGTTAAACGTAACAGCAAGTGAAATTACTATTATACCCTTAGACCCCCAAAAAATCCTAGTTTGATGGCTAGAACATCAGTACTTCCCTAATGCCTCATAGCATTAGTCGCCACTTAACAATTTTAAGACCTAAATATTTCAATTGGCGTTAGCAGAAGGAAGAAAGGGATAGATAAATGCTTACCTTAGAGTCATTAGGCCCCAAAAGATGGGAAGGAGTATCTTCTCCAAACGGCTATCGTTTGTAAACAGAGCGAGTGTCCATCGATAAACTCCATAATCAAAATTATCGGCCCTTTGTAAGCACTCAAGTCTTACAATTATGTTCTCTCCCCAAGCCAATCTTTCTCTATCTTTGATCACCACACTTGTTCCATAGTAAATAGGCTCTTCACATGCTAAAATCCTTGGTCCACAGCCATTTGTAGTCCTACATTGAGTTCTCAGACATTTTGTTGCTCTCTGGATCCCTAGCAAGTACCAACATGCTCCTGCCGCCTGCACATTAATCGTCAAATTATTGATTGAAATGTGAATCTTCACTTCAGCTAACTCGTGTGGGTTAGCTCAACTGACAGGCTCTCCAACTCAAGAACTGGAGGTCCTAGGTTCGAATCTCCGAGCTTACCTGATATATGGTGCTTGTGGGTAGGGTCATGTATCAGGGTTTACCCTGTCCCCACTAAATGGGGTCGGGATTCCACGTCACAAAATAATAATAATAATAATAATAATAAAATTATTGATTGAGATGTGAATCTTCAGTTAATGTAGCTCGGTGACTATTTTTTTTTTTTTTTACTAGAACACCCGACCCCACTTAGTGGGGAGAGGGTAAACTCCGGATACATGACCCCACCCACAAAGACCATATATCAGGTAAGTCCAAGACCGGAACATGGGATCTCCGGTTCCCGAGCTGAAAAGTCTGTCAGTTGAACTAACCCGTGTGTAACTTACTGTAACTTGTACTTGGAGAGATGAAAAAGTATTGAATTCTGAACATAACAAGAAGCAAACAGTGTAAGAGGATAAGCTTACATGTGATGCAACAAAGTAAGCAAGCATATTGAGTAGGATTCCCCACCAAACAGTCCCAAAGATGTATTCACTGAAGTTTTGTTTTCGGCGTAAGAGGCAAACAGAATGGAAAATCTTGGGGAGATACTGGATGAGGAACATGATCAAGAACACTGTCATCACCATGGTCGTCGATCCTCGATTCAACAGAGAAGGGATTACTACCCATAGTACAATCTGCAACAAAGTCTTCATTAGCTCATCCTCATACTTAACCATTTGTTTTGTTTCTTCTTTCATTTTTTTCAGGGTAAAGGAATGTGGCTACAGGGACATAAGGTAAGATATATAGGTAAAAAGTTTATCAATGAAGAAAGGTCTGTTTGTTTGTTTTTGTTTTTGTTTTGGATCTTTGAGTGTTAACATCCATGGTTTTAAGGATCGGTCCAGATGGGATCGGATCAGCCGATCCGGATCGGGCTCGGCCAGGACCAGTCTGATCCTAAGCCACGATATAACGTATTGTATCAAGTGGCTTTGGATCGGACCTATCCAACCGATACCTATAAGGATCGGCCAATCCAATTCAATTCAATTTATTTTTCAATTGGCATTGAATCGGACCGATTCGTGCGATACCGATACAGATCGGCCGATCTGGGCTGATCCAATGACTGGATCAGACCGAATCAAATTTTTTTTCTCTTTTTTTTTGAAGGACGATCCCAAACTTGGATCGGACCAGGATTGGCCGATCCAATACTGGATCGGGATTCTCCCAGACCAGTCCGATCCAAGATCCCGAGAATGAAAACCTTGTTAACATCTCATTATGTTATTTGAAGAAGAAAAAAAAAAAGAATTTATAATTGATCCACAGTCACTACAAGACATCTTACAGTTGTTAATCGATCGGGCCGGGTTTTACACAAACCCTAGAGTCCACCCCATACCAAACCCGCTACTAACCCCATCAATGGGTTCGAGAACGGGCTCAACTTTAACATATATATATATATATATATATATATATAAAATGCAGTTTTTGAGAAATATATATAAAATTTTAACATATTCAGCTATAAAACATAGAGAATTCTGCTATCCCAACCTCGGCATAATACCAACTGATTGTTAAGGGTTGAGATTTTATATATAACAAAAATTTAATGCTTAGATAAAGTTCTCCACTATGATGAGAAAAAGTCGGCACTATAAACTAACTCATACTTTTCAATAAAACAGTACGCTACAGGTTTAACCTTGCCCTATAAACCCGATCCAATGAATTACTATTCGGTTTAACCGGTCCCATTGCCATCCCTATTGAAGGAAATTGTCTTACATTGATTGTGCATACATCCCATGTCTATACGGAAGCAAATGGCTCTACGGACAGGTTGGTACGGATACGTACCAGAATCAGATCTCAACGGTCTGATTTCAACTCACGATACAAACTATTGTAATTGTATTGTTGGACCGGTCCAATACAACCAATACCTGTTTGGACTGGACCTGTTGTCAATGACCAGTACAACAACTGATACCGGTCTGGATCTGACTGGTTCTCGGTGACTGGAACCCACCAGGACTGAACCGGAACCGATCCGGGTACATAAAACCTTGGTCTGTGTGGCACCATACGGTTGGTGCACGATTATATTGCAAACGATTTTCTTTGTCTATGATACACCATCTTAGTCAGTAACTATTTTTTTTTCTTCAAGTTACTATGTTAGGGTGAAAAAACCAAAGTTAGATGAGTTGTTCTGATTTGTAACATGTAGAGCTGTCCAGTCTGGATAAAGCAAACTCATGACATGCATTTGTCACCCTTAAACCACTACACTACAAAGACACTTAACCAAATTCCATTAATGACTGTAACTTCCTAACTCTTAAAAATGGAAAGTTTGTAAATTACCTGAGGAAGAGGAAGGATCACGAAGAGATCAAAGAAGAAACCCTTCTTAGCCTTCAAGTACCGGAGACCACTTGATTCATGATCATGATGATCAACCTTCTTATTATTGGCCATGATCATCTTGAACTGCAACCACATGTTGAACACATGCAAGGCGTCGGTCATGCACCGGAGTGCCGTCACGGTGACGGCGAGCCAGCCGTCGATGAAGAGGCACATGCATGGTTCGCTTATAGAGAGAGAGTAGAAGAAGAGAGGGTCGATGAAGAGGCCGGTGACGCAGACCAGGAGGAACGCCCGGTTCCATTCTTGGACCCACTTGGCTCGGGGATCTAACACACTTCCTATGAACCAAGGTCGACGCCGACGTCCACACCGGCCGTACTTGGATTCAGACGATGACCCATTTGAGCTATCTTCGTCTTGATCATCTTCTTCTTCATCATCGTCATCTTCCATGGCGTGCATGTGTGGAGTATCTGAGGATTCTTCTTCAATGCCTGACATGATTAAGAGAGAAGGAGAAAGGCAGAGAAGGTTGTTTGGTTAGAGAACTGGGATTGGGTTAAAACTTAAATGTAGGAAATATTTAGGATTTGTTTGTACAAGCCTTTTACAAATGGAAGGGCTTTAATAGGAAGGACTTTATTAAAAAAAGGGCTTTGAATCAACGTTATTGATTAAAATTTTACGTTTGGTGAGAAAAGTAATATAATAGGATGTTCTGCATATAAATTTAGGCACGAGGGATATTTTTGTTTTTTAAAAGAATGTGTAATAAAAACAAAAGGATAATGTTATTTTTTTAAAAATTTTACTTAAATTTAAGCATGATTAACTGTTTTTTTGCAAGCGCAGTTTTTAAAAAGAACCGTACACCTGCTTTATCAAAATAGACTTTTTAAAGAAGCACTTCTATCTAAAGCAACTTTCAGAAGTGTTTTCAAACACCCAAATACTAGGTAAGAAGTCCTTTTAAATCTAAGAAGGGCTTCTTGTCTTGTAGGAAACTACTCCAAACAGGGCCTTAATTTGTTTTTGAATTTAAGAGAGGATTCAATACACATTAGTTATAGGGTGGGGTAGAATTTGGAAGACTTGGGAAAAGTAGTGTGCAGTTTTTGCTTATTATTATTTTTATTGCCAAAAATGCCCTTGAGTTATGTTTCAGTAGGAAAAAGAAACAAACTGTGGTAGACAATCCCCAAAATGCCCTCAAATTGTGTTTCCACATCATGGGTTTTAGTAGGAAAAAAAAAAAAGGCCAATATTGTCCATTAGTGTAATATATAAAATGCTTCCTACTAATTTTCTTATTATCTGATGAATCAAATCAATTAATTAAAAGTTGAAAAGAAAAACTAAAATCCAAAAGGTTAAAAAGATGGAAGATAAATCCAAAAAACTAAATGAAATTTAGGAGTAGGGGGGGTGGCAGTAGTAAGATACACGTGGTGATAGAGGGGGGGGGGCACGTTTTCTTTACTCGTAAATTCCGAAAGAGTTAGGTTCGTTGCAGCTTCGTCCTTTTTGTTTGTTTGTAAATCAATAATAAAAAAGAAAAGGAAAAAAAAAAATAATAAAACAGCCTAAATGTCTTTTCTTTTCGTGTTCAGATCCTAAGTCAGAGGAGCGGGTAAGGAGTGAAAGCGTTAAATTTGAAAATAACTTGTGGTTCAGATCGTCCGTATATATACATACAAATTATATTTAATATATAAAATATTTTTATTTTTATTTTTATTCTCAACAATATATATATATATATATATATATATATAAGAGAGGACATAATATATAAAACATCTCAATTTAATCTTTTATTAATTTAATTAAATTTTTTTTTTAGAATAAAAACCCCTCAAAAGTTTACAAGAAAACCTGTTTCTAAATCTTTTTTTTTTTTTCAAAATAAAACTCGTATACTTTTATAAAACCTCTCAAACAATTACAAAAACACTCACATTTTAAAAAAAAAAAATTTCAAAATAAAACTTATATAGTTTTAAAAAAAGCCCAAAAATTTATAAAAAAATCTCATTTTTTAACTAATTATTATAATCCACATATTTGAAAAACGTTCTCGCTTTTAGCCTGATTGAATCCGATCTTAACCGGTCTGGTTATCATTCACCATATAAATTAGATATCTTACATTCGGGTCCTCGGGGTGTTGCCATAGCTATTGGCTATTGGTACATACAGAAAAATGACATTAAATGTTTCGCAAACAACAAGGCAAGTCCTTCCTTGGTTTTTTCTATCCTTACAAAGCCACGGTCCATCATGAACTTTTATTAAGAACCTCTTTTGGTTCTTATTGAAAGGACGAGTCTCCCTCTAACACCGAATACAGGATGCAAGAGATAGAGCTTTTGGTGCATGAGACAAATCTCATTAAAACTACACAAATTTCATTGTTCTGACGGGAGGATTCACTGCAACAAAATGCATTGTAACTACGCACATGGTCTAGTTATCACCTCCAATATAGAGAGGACCCATCTGACGGTCACCCTGCATTATAGCTAGTTTGAATAAATGGACCGGGCTGCACTGTTGACCTGACCTGACCTGGCCGGGCAAAATTTGAGTCATTCCCAGACCCAGCACGATTCATGCCGGGCCAGGGTTCATAGCCCACAACACGACACCAGCACGATTGGTTTTGATCAAAATATAGGCAAAATGTATGGGCCCGGCCCAGCACAATTATTATCGTATCGGGCTATGCCGTGCCAGGCCTGGAGGGCCAAAATTAGGCACAGCACGAACCTTATCGTGCTGAGCCGCATACCCTTAATTATACAGAAAACCAAGTAATTCAACACAAGAATCTTCTTAAACTCACTGTGTAGGGCTAGCAGTGTTCTTCTTGACTGAGAAATGAACAAAAACATAAGAATCTTCTTAAACTCACTGTGTAGGGCTAGCAGTGTTCTTCTTGACTGAGAAATGAACAAAAACATAGCCTGCGGTTGCCCAGCTAACCGCACAGCTTCTATAAGTGCTTATTGCAGCTTATAGCTTATACAAACACTTTTTAAAATTAAATATATTTTTGGTGGCGCTTATGGGTAAGTGCTTATCCATAAGCAGTATATATAGGAAGGCTACCGATAAGGAGAAGCTGCTCTCCCAAGCTCCTATGCGTGCTATTTCACAACTTTTGTAATATTTTTAAAATACCTATTTTACCCCTAAACTTTCATAAGCACTTAAATAAATATTATTTCTAAACTTTAATAATATTTTTATAATACCTATTTTACCCCTAAACTTACATAAGCACTTCAATAAATGTATTTACTAAAGGCTATTTTGTTCAAATAAGCAGTTTATTGTTGCTGTGGATAAGTGCTCCCATTGAGCAACTTATTCACAAGTGCTTGTCCATAAGCACATGCCGGGCCAAACGCAGCCATAACCTGCATCGATCACATAAGTGGGCTCAAAATTATCTAAACAGACAGGAATTGTACAATCAGACTTGGGAACCTGAACCTCAATGTTTGGAGAAGCATGTGTCAACAAACAAAGTTTGGAGTCAGTAGCCAGCGTCCTATGTCTCTCAAATTCGACTGGAATCCCTTCCGAAAACAAAGCGCCTTGTCCAGTCAGATATCACCAACACCCTACTGCGCCAGCTGACTAACTTGCTGAATATCAGAAGGAACAACGGATATTATCATAATCTGCGTAACTCTTATACGTGTACAGCTACCAGAATTCGAGAACAGTGAAGCATATCTGAAGCAGAAGATTACCTAGCATAGACAGAATACCAAAGCCATTGAGTGCTGCGACCGATTGACACCCAATCTCCAGGAAGTTGTGCTGCTGCCTGCTCTCCTCCCAGTGGAACAAATTGACCGAAATGCTTGTACCTTAGAAAACAAAGAATCAGCAGAAATTTAGCCAGAAAACAATGAAGACTAAGCATTTAGAAGTAGGGGTGTAATTCGGTCGGTTTGGTTCGGTTTAATGGTCAAACCTAAACCAAACCGAATTACATTACACTAAACCAAAAATCAAACCAAACCGACATAGAAACCAAAAATTTGGTTTGACAAAATTAATACTATTTTCTATACAAAACACATACACACATATATCTATATATTATATCTACTTCGGTTTTTTCGGTTCGGTTCGGTTTTAGTCGAAGCCTTAACCAAAAACCAAACCAAACTAATTCGGGTTTTTGTTTTCTAAACCATAACCAAAGCAAAATGAAAAAAAACTAAATCAAACCAACTTTTTCGGTTTGGTTTATTTAGAAGAGCAACTGCAAAATATAGACATCGGTTTGTGTGCGCATGCGTAAACTAGAAATATCAAATCAGTTTCCCATGAAAGATATTTGTTTGTAGCATCAGTAGTAGGGGTGTAATCCGGTCAGTTTGGTTCGGTTTAGTGGTCAAACCAAAACCAAACCGAATTACATTATACTAAACTGAACCAAACCAAAATAGAAAACATTGTAGAAAACTGAAAACCAAACCAAACTAAAATGGACAAAACCGAAAAACGAACCAAACCGAAATAGAAACCGGTAAATTCGGTTTTCGGTTTTACAAAATTAATGCTATTTTTGACACAAAAGAAAAGACAATTAAAGCTAGTTTCTATATTATACATACACACACATCTAACCGTAAACTGAACCAATTTTTTTTTTTTTCCTAAACCATATACAAACAAAAATGGTAAATAGCCAAACCAAACCGACTTTTTCGGTTTGGTTTGCTCAGTTTAGACCGAACCAATAATTGACACCCCTAATCAGTTGTGGCAGCACTCCTATTGTCCGCCTATAGTAACAATTTTGAGTTTTTGGCCTTTCATTGCCAGAACAAGCCTGTATGGAGGAAATTGTGTCATTGACAGCCCATCTTCTGTTCCATCCCTTCAAGGAATAGAGAGGATTAGAGAATATAGTTCATGGCTTCATGCAGACAATTCCAATAGCAGGGGGATTATGCTAGGAAGATGATAAC
Organism: Pachysandra terminalis; assembly: GCA_031762675.1. NCBI lineage: Eukaryota > Viridiplantae > Streptophyta > Magnoliopsida > Buxales > Buxaceae > Pachysandra > Pachysandra terminalis. Next base: position 5,142,918 of record JAUPMG010000005.1, read on the forward strand.
TGTGATGAGGATGATGACAACTAATGCTAAAGATAAGCACATAACTTAATACTGTTACCTTTGAGTCATTGTACTTTTGAAGTAAACAAAGGGACAATAAGATGAGTTGAAAAAGTTCTATTCATACCTGAAGGGATGAAACCGATGGCGTCCTGATTCCCTGAACCTGATAGGACCTTCAGGATTTCTTTCACATTCCTCCATACGATTAAAACAATTAGCAAGGTAGGCACCTTGTTGAGCAGCAACCTAAATGCCATACAAAGACCAAATAGGAAACTATAAGGTGATTTCTCTCCAGAAGATGTAATCTAAAGAGCAATAATATAATTTGAATGCAATATTACCTGGGCTGTTGCAGGAAGATTCTTCATCTGAGAATCAACTTCAGAAAGAGCTGACTTGAACCCTTCAATGTCTACTTCAATGGATTCTCTTTGCTTGTCACCTTCAGAATCGTTCAGCAGATCTACAATGTTGCTCATCCGTTTATTCTTCAAATATAGTTCCACTTGAGGGTACCTTTCGCAGATATCATCAATGACTTCTTGGAATTCTTTAACTGTTAGAGTACCAGATTTATCCTTGTCTGCCTTATTAAATATCACTGACATGTCTTCCTAGAATCATGAATCATATGGCAGTAAGGAAAAAATGATTAGCAAATTTGTTTATAAGAATAATTGATTGGATTCTAGAATACTGTAGAGGAAAAAAGGTGAAGGACGTCTGTGATTTAAATTTAGTATCATTAATGTGTGATTGCCACTAATAAAAAGAAATATACTGTCATTAAAATCACATGATTGCAATATTTTTCTGAATTGAAGATATTTTTTTAAAGTTATAATATATTCTTTTCTTAAAAAAAAAAAAGAAAAAGAAAGAAAGATAGAAGGGGGGAAAAACTCTTATTGAGCACTTGAATCAACAGTAGCAAAGGTCAATAAACACTCAGCCCTCACGTGTAATGCATGAAATACTAAAAAATAATAATAAGAGTAGAAGGAAGACGAAGAAGAATGGTTCAATTACCATGACTTTGCGTTGATTTATCGTGGCACAATCACCAAGTGCATATATGCTATCACACCACTCAACTCGCAGCCATTCGTCAGTTGCTAAAGCACGCCTGTTAGTCTGTGATCAAAGACAGATGTTTGTTCAATAAGGCAGAAACTTCCAATTACACTATCACTGCATTTCTAGAAAACTTAAATCATAACTAGCTGAAGATCAGCAATAACCTAAATGTAAACCATGCAAAGGTAAGGAGTAGACAATCAAAAGCACATGTTTATGGCAATAAACCTGACCAATTTGCTTCATAAAATCCATTATGACAGGACGAGTCCCAATACCAGTTGACCAGACAACCATTCCATAAGGTATTGAAGAAATTCTGTCTTTCTCTCTTTCCTTGGTAGAAATTTCCTTATCAGATACTTTTACAACCATTGATCCCGTTTTCACATCAATACCAGCTCTTTGGAATTTCTCTTCAGCAAAAGCAGTGATTCTTTTGTCAAACCTGAAAAAACAGAACCTCTCAACAATGACAATGCATCATTCAACTCCAATAACTGAAACCAGCAAGGCTAGAAATGCCTGATGTATATGTGCCTATGACTTTGAATTTTTTGCAAGATTTGATGTTTAGTATCTCCTTCATTCTTGGCATATATTTGGACATAAATATAATACAGATAGTCATGAACATGAACTATCTTCTTTAGGACATGATGCCGTTGAAGAGTTAAATGATTGATAGATGCCGCATGGAAACAGTAAAGCAAAAATAACAGGAATGGCAGGGTTGTGATTCAAGCTCAGCAAGCCCTTCACTGCCTATTCATTCAGCCTGATAAGCAATAACACAAACCACAAGTTGAGAAGCAAGAGAGTAAAACCTGCAGTCCAAAAACATTTTTGGTCCATCCTACATTAATAAATA
>JAUPMG010000005.1:5160933-5176503 GCA_031762675.1 Pachysandra terminalis
AGAACGGCTGCGCGACGGTTTAGGCTGTCTTGAGACAGACTTCCTACCTTACTCTCTGGTAGATGATTGTAATTAGTTCCCCTTAATACATTTTATCCTTTTACAAATCTCTTCATCACTAACATTATATTTTCTTTATTTACCTTTTTCTAACACTCCAACTGTTCTCAACGATTGGGTTATGTATTCACAACAATTCAAAACATTGCGACTTTTTGTTTCCTTCCAGAAAGATCTCTTCTCCAAAACAAAATCACATCAAATTTAGTTATTTAGACATCTACAACCTATGACCATTTCCAACAATCAGCTCTACTTATTCTATAAATTTAAAACGAATCTACAAATTGGGATCGCTGGGAATCATATGATCAGTAGTTTCCAAGATTTCTAAGATTGGTTCAAACTTTCTTCTGTTAGGATCGGAGCATGATTCATTGGATAAGTATCCGATTGGAGATGCTGTTGGTGTTGCCGATCAGGTGTTGGCCTTCACAAGGAATATTGCAATGCACCCTGAGACGTAATGGATTTTTCCCATGGCAGAAAGAATTGAATGGTATGTGGTTCGAATTTCACAAGTTCTAACTTCCTGACTTAATCAAAACCCCTTGAATCGAAATTTATACGCCCTTATATCAATTGATTGCAGTAAATACGGGTACGTCAAAAAGAAGTATAAAAATGGAAGTCTTTGATCGACTTAAAACATGTAAATTTCATTGAAACCAGTGGATTCATTCCTGAATAACATTGACGATGTCTGGACATCAAAATCTTAAAACTAGTATGTGAGGATGTATATTAGGTTTTACAATTGTAGAAACGCTATAGTAGTATTGTGCTTCCTTTGGGGTTTCTTTTTTTGAACATAGCTCCTCTTTGCTTGGTAGGTTTTCTTCCTAAAATTTATTTTTATGTAACTTTTAGTTCATCATACTTTTGAGTTAAGTGAGTTCCATGTTTAGTGCATTTCGCATTTGCATCTGTTTTATTTCGTTTTCATTTTAAACATGTAGGTAGTCTTTTCTTTTTTCCATTCATTTTTTTAAAATATGATATGAAGGATCATATGCACTAATACTAGAAAGGGGCAAGCCCCTTAAATAAAGATGTTCAAAAATCCTAATTAACACAAAGTTTATAGGGAATACCATTGAAGTTATAGTTATGATTTGTCATATTCAACTATGACATTGACACGGTTGGTCATTTCAATTCATAATTTCATTCAAAATACAATGTGAAGGTAAAACTTTAAATGTTCTTTCTTGGAAGGTAAGCTTATTTATTTGTTTATTTTGATAAACTTACGAATACTTGTAATATACATTCTTCTTTAACAAAATTTTTGTCTTAGCAAAGTTGATCAAAGTGTATTTTTACTTGCATATTTTGTAGGTGATCCAATAGAAATGTAACAAAGGTGCCCTAATGCTATGGCACTGGTTCAATGTTTTGACAATCCCGATTTATTTATTACATCTACATGTAATCCTAAATAGAATGAGACTTGAGAAGAAATTAGACATGGTGATTTATCGTAAGAAAGACCAGATTTAACGGTATGGATTTTCCAAGCAAAGCTGCAAGATTTGAAAGATCAATTGTTCAAGAAGCATATATTAGGGAGGGCTTTAACATATATGCATGTGTTTTGAATTTTGGAAGAGAGGTTTACCACATGCACACATCTTGATATCTATGACACCAAAGTACAAGACTACAAGTTCGATATGTTCAGGCTTGAAAGTTATCAGGGCTTATACACGCATATATACCAAAGACACGGCAAAATTGTTGTATATATTGCTTCATGTGATGGAACAATGTAGTTAATTAACTTCAACAATTTCAATAATTAATATTATCAAATTTTATTTTATTTATTTATTACAATGATATATATGTTTTTCACATTCAAATTGCAAATTCTTATCATCTAGCCTTTGTATATTGCTTCTTGCGATAGAACAATGTAGTTGAGTAACTTCAACAATTTTAATAATTGATATTATCAATTTTTATTTTATTTATTTATTACAATGATGTATATGTTTTCACATTTAGATTGTAAATTCTTGTCATCTAGCATTTGTAAATTGTAATATGTATCTTCTCCAATCTCTGTCTTTTATTTTCTTGATCATTAATTTGAATACTTCATCAAATATCAATAAATTAGGAGATTTGTAGGATATGCGTTGATCTTGAAAGACAAAATTATGATCAAAATAGTTGTAGAAATTATACTCATACTCCTCAACCGTTGAAGACAACTTCTAGAATAATAAATAGATTTGTCGTATTAAGAAAGAGAGAGAAAAAAAATCGATTTATATTCTTAACTTAATTGATTACAAAAAAAAAAACTAATAAATATTTACAGACAAATATCTTACTTATTTATTATATAGTTTTCTTTTTATAGTTCTTATTTAAAATTTTAGATTAGATAATTATTTTATTTATGTATGTAGTTTTTTTATAGTTTCTATTTAAACTTTTAGAGTAGATAAATATCTTATTTATTTACCTAGTTTTCTTTTTATCATATATTGGTAGTTTTATATCCAAAGGATTTTTTTTTTCAACAAGGAAAAAGTAAAATAAAATTAATTGCATATAAAATTCTCCATAATTACGTTTATTTGTCATTTTTAAATATATTTTTTTATTCTTTTGTATAAAAAGTTTTAGAATAGATAAAGATCTAATTTGTTATGTAATTTTATTTTTCTAGTTTTCACTAAAGTTAAATTTTAGAATAAATAAAGGACTTTGTTATTTTTAAATTTTTTTGTTGATTAATTCTTATCAATATTTATCTTTTAAAAAATTTTAAACAATACACTTATCTATTGATATTTATTTGTATCAACATTTATATTTTATAACTCTTTAAGAACCATTGTTACAAAAATTTATTTAATTTAAAAAGTTAGTAAAGAATGATAGGAGAGTCAATTGAAAGGGAAAACAATAATCGATTACACACAAAAAAAAACTAACATATTAATCAATATTTACATTAGATAAATATCTTACTTAACTATTATTCAGTTTTCTTTTTACAATTTTTATTTACATTTTTAGAGTAGATAATTATCTTTTGTAGTTTTATTTTTACTTATTGTTAGTTTTTCAATAGATTTGTTTAAAGAGATAAATCAGGAAAAAACAAAACAAAATTAGTTGCATATAAAAACTATAAAAAAGAATAAATATTGATTTTTTTTTAATTTTTCGTATGAAAAGTTTTAGAATATATAAAGATCTAATTTGTTACATAAAATTCTCACGTGCATGTGTGTTTACAAAAATAACTAAATCCTAGGGATTTACTTTTCTGATATGGTAAAAGACTATAATCTTTTCAAAAAAGGACTATTTTTTTGCATATTATATAATGACTAATTTTCTCCTAATTTGTATGAAAACTAAATCTTAGGAATTCATTTTTTTTTTCTATTTTTACTTAAAATGAATCCAAAACCCAATCTAAAATTTTTACGTGCAACGCACTTGCGTGTTTACTAGTATATATATATATATATATACACGCACATACACATATATACGTATATATAATTGGTATATATTTTTTAAAGTATACTAAAATAGTAAAACATATAGTATAATATCCCAACGGGTTAACTCAAACCTGACCCGTTTTATTTACAGGATTGGAAAGAAACCTACTCATTACTTTATGTATATATATATATAGTTCGTATACATATTTTAAGGTATATTAAAATAGTAGAACGTATAGTATAATAACTCGACAAGTTAATCCAAACCTGACCCGTTTTATTTACGGGTTGAAAACAATAAACCCAAATCGACTCATGGGTTGAAAACTTAAACCCAAATCCGTTAAAACTCGGGTAAATTCAGTCGGGTTGAAAATTACCAGCTCTGCTATGGATGGAGCTAAATAGGACATGGTTGTCAAAGATAGAAGAAAAAGGACAATTTTGGTAATACCTCTTCTACTTACATATACGACCCTTTTGGTGTTTTTCCACTCCTTGCTATTTTAAATTCCCCGCCACCATTTGGTTCTTCGATTCAACTATTCATCTCAGAGAAAGTTGCAGAAAACTCTCTTTGCGCTTATAGAGATCACAAAAGGTATAATTTCCTATCTTTTATATCTCAGTTTATTTTCCTTCATTTGCTAGTCCTACCTCTTTGGTTCTATTGTGTTTTCGATTTCTGTTTTTTCGACTCTATTACACATCGCCATTTTAGGGTTTGCCTCCTTTTCTTTCTTTTATAGTGAAGCGTTTGATTTCTCAGTGATTCTTACTTTTGCTTGTTATCCTAGTTTTTTCTTCTTATTTATTTATTTATTTTTTGGTCTTGTTGTTTTGGATTATCAACTTGTATCTCGAATTGGAACTCTACAGGTAATCCCATTTGGATGGAATGAAATCTTGAATATGAAACCCTTTCTTGCGGAAAGATGGCTCATATCAAGCTTGGGAACTATGAAACCACTTTCTGTGTTGGGTTTTATCCCTTGAATGCTGGATGTTTTCCTGATGATGTGTTTACTTTGTTTCTAGGAATTAACAAGCTACAGCTTTAGCAGCATGGGCGACTCTTCAAGGTAAAACCCGCCTTCTCAGATGTTGCAGTTAGCAGAAGCAGCTGCACAGTATATTAGAATTAAAAAAAACAAAAATTGCTTCTAATAATTTTGGTTTCTCAACATTTGGTTGATGATTAAGACTTAGAATTCTAAAGGAAACTGAACACTAAGTAGTGAACTTTAGTGTTTTGTTGTATTCTAACCGAGAACCGATGGTATTCTTTCCATTCATGATTGCGAGTTCTCTGTTGATTTAGTATTAAACATACTGTAGTGACCCTAATCCTAAAATTCTAAATTTCCATAGGATATTTTGAATTTTAGAATTTTACAATTTAAGACTTGACTTAATTTAAGGAATCCGAATTAAAACCCGATTAGTGAAAATTCTGTCAACTTTACCTGATTAACCCACTGAAAAACAAACAAATAAATGGGTTGGTCTTGGCTTGATTATAGGCTTGAGTAGCCTTTACTTAGATTTTAGTGGGGTTAGAATGGTCATAAAATCTGAAGGTTGGGTTAATAGAATGGACTTAAGATAGGAGGGTTGGTTAAAAGAGGGTTTGTGCTTAATCTGAATTAGTGTTAAGCTTTCAAATGGAAAGTTCGTGCTGTGTGATTGCATGGAGTTGGACAAATGCAATGTGTAAAGAAAGAAAATTGTAGAACCCAATTATGGCAACAATGCTACACTAGGAAGAAGTTGTATCAATCACTCAATCCTTTTTCTGGTCATTGTTAATGTTAGTCATGGACAAATAGCCAGGATATATTCATCTCGGTACATCAGAATTATTATTTCCCTTTTATTTATACGAAAGAAACATTCAGGGATGATGCCAGCAGTACACTTCGAATTCTCGTTGCAACTGATTGTCATCTGGGATATATGGAAAAGGATGAAATACGCCGGCATGATTCATTTCAGGCATTTGAGGAGATATGCTCAATGGCAGAGCAAAAGCAGGTTCATTTTCCTACTTGATATGTCGATAGTATCTATACTGCTATACACCTTAGTCACCTATAACCTCATTTCTATGTTTTCATGATCTAAGATATTTTTCTCCTACCTCTGTTTTTCTATCCTTCTTTCAACCTCCTCAAAGAACCAATGCTAATGTTGCTAGAGGTGGCATTTTTTGATTTCATTGTACACTCGCCTTTGAGCATTTTAGATTTTTTTTGTTTCCTTTTCCTTATTATATTTCCTTTAATTCTTAGGTCTTGCTAGGACTTAATCAAAAAGCTCAATACATAATACTGACGTAAAACGAAGATGGACTTAATACATATATGTATGTGTGTATATACATTTTATCTGCTATTTGTTACTTCTGTTTGTGTGCTGTGTACTTTACTTCTGTTATTTTATGTTGGCTTGAATCTGATCTCAGGTAGACTTCATACTTCTTGGTGGTGATCTCTTCCATGAGAATAAGCCTTCAAGGTCGACACTAGTTAAGACCATAGAGATCCTCCGTCGTCATTGCCTCAATGATCAACCAGTGCAGTTCCAAGTTGTCAGCGATCAGACTGTAAACTTTGCAAACATGTAACATCCTCTTATGGATCCATCATTGTGAAATTCTCATAGTTTATCGTGTTTTAAATCTTGGTCAATGTATGGGTTTTGGATCCTAATAAAACCAATAGTCTGAAATATATAACATCTTATTATGGATCCATCATTGTGAAATTCTCATATTTTATCATGGTTTTAAATCTTGGCCATTGTATGGTTTTTGGACCCTACTAAAACCAATAGGTATCATGCATACATATTGGGTATTGGTATATATTTGCTGATGCAATGAAGTAGTAGAGGCATATAAGGAAGTATCATATACTTTGATTTCGGACCAGTATCTGCCAAAACCTTAATGTATCGTTTGATATGTTATAGTTTTAGCCAAAACTTGAAACCATGTCGTTCATGGTCGAGAAACTCAGGATATGGGTATGCTAAAGTTCAATTGACTTGGTTCTTGGTCTTGTTAATCTACACCATGCCATGATTTGGGGCTTGAAAGACCTAATTGATCATGGATGAAGTTGAGTTCTAATATGATTCTTCATTGATTTCTACAGAAAAAGAAGAAGCTTGGCGCACAAGATGGGCACCAAGACCAAAACAAGCAAAAGAATAAGATAAATAGGAAACAAGAAAGCAAGCTTCAAATGGAAATCAGGGGGCAACAAGCCCCAGACAATGATGGTTAAAAGCAACAAAAACAGATCCCATAACCTCATCACCCGCCATCATCCATCATCTCTGCTGGCGGTACGCCCACAAACATGTTATCTCTGCCAGCCCCATCTCTAGCTAAACGGTCAACCATACTGTTGCCACCTCTAGGAGTGTGCACAAGTGAAGCCTGAACCAAGCCGCCCAGATGCCTGGCCAACCAAACGAGGTGAATGAACCTCCTAGGGAAACGAACTGGCCCTGGCATCCAGGAAATCACAGACTGTCCCATCCCAAACTTAAGAGATCTCAAAGGAGTCCCTAAGAAGTCTGAAATATGACTCACCCCATTCCACATGGAAGTGGTAGTCAATATATTGCCAACTCATAAAGATCAAATTTAAGATATCATATAATACTGAAAAATAAGTCAAATATTGGCTATTACATCCAATTCAAAACATAACACACAGCGGAAATCCTCTAGTTTCATGCTTCAAACAAACTCCTACCAAAAGTAAGGCTTAACAAGAGCGAAAATCAAACTTTGGCATGCAAGCCAGCAAAACCTTATAAAATCTCTAGTTAATTTCTTCATTAAAATCAATATTCTCTTCAAAACTCTGTCTTCCCTCTTGGTCACCATAATGCAACTCATCATCCTCTAAAAGTCTTGAAATGTGGTTGCTTGAAAGCGTAAGCTACACTTATCCAGTAAGTAAACAAGTCTAACAATATTTAAGATTGAAGTAGGGATAATGCACTATTCAATAGTAATCCAGGATCAAATAAACAAGTGAATCATGTGATAAGTGCTGAATATGCAACAGATATATCATGTGATAAGTGCTGAATATGCATGATGCCAATTTATTAATGAATGCAACGAATTGTGCACCTAGCATGTATAATCACCAAGTGTGATCTACGACAAACTATATGATATGCAATGCATGCTGTATAGTACATTAATAATGTAAGTTTCCATAGGATCAATCCTTCTTTGAACAAGATGTCTTTTTGAACCATCCCCCCATATAAGGCCACTTTTAAAGATAAGATATTCTATGCGCACAAAATAGATTCTAGGGGCTTCGACCTAGAGGGCACAATTCTCCCACTTATTTTCGATCAAGGGAAAATAACCAAGGCATCACAAACGTGAAATCTCCTCAGGGAATCATACTTATTAAATAACCAACAGATTTTCACTCCTTCATTGTCTATAGGACAAGTAATTGGTATATTGGGATAGCTAGTCCCTCAACACATATAAATATAAAATCCTCACCTATTATGATTTCCAGATCATAACACTCATGAATATCATGAATTCCAGATGTATGGAATCAAGTCAAGGGTAAGGCATTCAGACCCGGTTCAAGGTCATGAAGCTAAAAAGGCCAATGATGTGCAAGTGAGATGTGCGCATTAACTAATCAATCAAAGTATGTGTACAAGATGTAATATGAACTAAATATAATGATAGTAATGAATTTAAAAACAATATGAAACCAAATCAAAATATCACCTGTTCAATGAGCATAAATAATTCATCAAAACATGTCATAAATACACATATCATAGATTTCAAATTCTAACATCATAAATTATCCTAATTAGTCAAAATATATATGCACACAAAATTTCAAGGCAAACGAACCATATTGGTAAATCTCGGCATGCCGAGGGTCTCCCCTTGGTCTGTCGAGCTGTCCTATGGATTGGTTCGGTAGGCTTTTCGGCAAGCTGAGGAGGCCGCCGAATCCACCTGAGATTCTCAGTCATTCTCCTAGGTCGTAGGGGTAGGCTTGGTATGCTTTTCGGCATGTAGAGTGCTACCTTCGGTAGCTTTTTAGGGATACAAATTTCTCACTGTGGCGCTCGGCACAATCTTCGGCATGCCGAGTTGCTTCGGCAGTTTGTCCAGGGGCCTAAATTTCACAAATCTTGGCTCGGTAGGGTTTTAGCAAGCCGAGTAGGCTGTCGAACAAATTTGGAGGTTTTTGCACACTCCTCGGCAAGCCGAGCAGGCTGCTGAACCTCGCGATTTGCACAGAAGTCTCCAATTTTTGCTCCTTTTCGACCTTTTAGCATAAAACATGATCAAACAACTTTGTATAATATGGAATTCCGCACAAAACCCATTCATAATACTTACCATGATTAGCATTAAAACCCAGAAATTAGTTGAAAAACCATTAATGATACTTCATACTCAAAGAATATAGCTTTGTACTCCTAATTAAATCAAAAATAGAGTTTTACTTGAATACTTACCTTGTTTTGATGATTGGTGTTGAGAATTCACAGCTTCTTCCTCTTTTTCTTCTTCTCCAGGCAATGAATCTATCTCCCAAGGCCTTGTGTTTATATAGGCTCTCAGGAACTCTAGAATTAGAAACTCTAGTTTCTACCCTTAGATTAGTTTATTTGAATCTCAGCCCTTAGATTAATATCCCAGCTTTAATTGGTTTCTTTCTAATTTGATTTCTTTCGAATTCTTATTTCAGAATCCTAGCTTTAGTTAAATAGTTGCTATTCTAGTTTGTAGAGAATTGTTACTAATTCATTGTTTTAAATCTCAGCCATCAATTGAATATTGAAAGTTCCTACAAGATACTAGCCACATGTCATAACTTAGGAAGTTATGATTGCCTGTGATGTACTTAGTTTCCTATTGTACAACCTACAAATCACAATCGGTCAAAAGTCAAACATGATAGCTGTTTACTAAAATTTTAAATTAGCCCTATTATTTACACATTAATCGTATTGTTTTGTTTGGGTTGTTAGACAGACGCTGAGTCCCCCTCGATGACCACCTGGCTGCATCCCACCCGAATTGCCTCCCTAACTCTAGTAAGAAGAGCCAATAGCTCAGTCCTCGTAGAATTACCTAGTCCCACCAGCCCTAAAAACACATGGATAATGTGACCGCCATGGTCTCTGAACACCCCCCTAATGCCTAAAATCCTCGGATTCCGTAGGGAGGATTCGTCAAAATTCACTTTGACAATCCCAACGGGTAGTGGCTACCACTGAATCACAATCTGAATCGCCTATGGAGGTGTCCTAGCCACCTCAGACGAATCCACCACGAAATCAGTCATGAAAATCCCTCTAAAGGCGGGAAGCACCACTATCCACAAACTAACCAAATATAATATGGCATCGATAATCGATCCTATCAATCTACTCCTGTCCTCAAACACTCAAATTCCTCTCCCCCCACAGAACCCAAAGAGTCGCATGCCACACCCCCTGATACATTAATCTACCTCTCTCCCCCAGATCTGGGAAGCTCCATTGTACTGATAGCGCACCCATCTTATTTGGCAACACCCACCAAACCCCAACCGACGAAAGAAGAATGTCCATACCTCCCTAGTCACTAGGCAATGAATGAATAGATGGTCGATTGACTCCCCTTCCTTTCTACACATAAAGCTATATAGGGCGACAGCGTGCAAGACGGCCACCTATTTTGCAGATGATCACAAGTGTTAATCTTATGTAGAGAGCAGTCCATTCAAATGCCTTGACTCTGGGAGGAATAAAAAGTCTCCAAACACGGCGATGAGGAAAGGAATAAGGAACCGAATGCGTCCGGATGACCGAGAAGAAGGAACTCACAGAAAAAACACCACTACCTACGATCCCTACACTCGGACCCAATAAAGGCATTCCCCAGATCAACGAAGAAGGCCCTAAGCTCAATCAACTATGGGGGATGCAAATCCCGCCGGAATGCAAGGTTCCAAACAAGACCAGAAAAAACTCCACTAATTTTAAATAAGATAATTAGTGCAAGTATGTTTACCTTTAAGAAGAGCAATAGGTAATAAATCATCATCTATAGCGATAACTGGCTCGTGGGAAGGCGCATCCATAGATAGAGAAGAAGATGATAGAGGTGTAAGAGCTGGTTGAGCCTCTGCACGTTTAGAGCGACAAACATAAGCTTACTCGTTGTTCACATTGTGGCAGAACTTTAGGAAATAGATTAGTTGTGTAGACTTATAAAAGGACACATTAGTGCATAGACAACATGCTTACGAAGACTTCGACTATATCACTTATAACCTTTTTGAGTGCCTGAATACCCTAGAAAAATATGCTTAACAGCCTGAGGATCAAATTTATCATGCCCAGAGAGAACTGATGAACAAAACATACACGCCCAAAAATACATGGAGTCCAAGTAAACTTAGGAACTGTAGGAAATAGATTAGAATGTGGTGACTTTCCTCCAAGGACAGATGAAGGTATAACGATTAACCAAGTAGCAAGAGTTGAGAACAAAATTATTCCAATAGGTTTTGGGTGCATTCATAGGAATCATCAAGGCTCTGGTTGTGTCAAGGTGTCTATTTTTATGCTCAATCACACCATTTTGTTGCGGTGTATATGCACATTGTGTCTGATGGACAATTCCATGTTGGTTCAAAAAGGCTTGAAAGCCAGAAACATTTGATAACTATTCTTTGGCATTATCTGATCTCAAAACACAAATGCGAGAATTGAACTAGGTCTTGAATTTCAGCGTAAAAGGATTGGAAAATGAAGAATAATCCAGAACTATCTTACATTAGAAATAGCGAGGTCATCTTGGAGCAGTCATCCACTAAAGACATAAAAACTTGATTCCAATATGAGAGGGCATTCGATACAAACTCCAAACATCTGAATGGTGTGGCTGGCTGATCATCTCATTAGCAGGAATTGGTCATTTCCGAATAGATGTTATTTGTACCAAGCAAAGGCCGAATCAGTACATTTGCTAGTTCATTGTAGTTTGGCTGATAATATATGGAGATCTTTGATGGAAAATTCAGATTGTCTTGGGTACCTCCATACCACTTGGTGGAGGTTCTGAATAGTTGGGGGTGGAAAGGAGGGGAGGTACCCACCAAGTGGTATGGAGGTGTCCAAGACAATCTGAATTTACCCACCAAAGATCTCCATATCTGATCAGCCAACCTACAATAAACTAGCAAATGTACTGATTCGGCCTTTGCTTGGTATAAATAACATCTATTCGAAATTGACCAATTCCTGCTAATGAGATGATCAGCCAGCCAAATCATTCAGATGTTTGGAGTTTCTATTGAATTCCCTCTCATATTGGATTCAAGTTTTATGCCTTTTGTGGATGACTACTCCAGAATGACCTGGCTATTTCTAATGTAAGATAGTTTTGGAGATTGTCTTTGGTTGCCATATGTTTGAGGGGATTCCGGCGTTTTTGGCCTGATTGTGTGTAGACTTGTATTGTGAGGAGGGGGCGGGGTTGATCTTTTGGTGTTTTGGTTGATGGGGCTCGAGTTGATGTAAGTTTTAGTTGTTATCCCATTGCTTAAGTTTCACCTCTTACGTAATGGAGTCTGTACTTTCTCTGTTTGACCTTTTTATACAATTCATAAGTTATCAAAAAAAAAACAGGGGTGGAGCAAGAAGAATATAATTTGGAATGTGTCCAACGGTTATTTGTTGGACACATTGGAAGGAACGAAATGTAAGGATCTTTGAAGATGAGGAGCTTAGTTTCATCAGACTCAAGTTCAAAGTCCTTTCTACCTTGTTTTCTTGGGTAGTCAACCTCCCAGGGTTTAAGGATGTTTCTTTTGGTAGCTTTGTACAAGACTGGGAAATGAGCTTTATTATCTTGTGAGGCAGAGCCATTTTTGAGTAGGAGCTGGGTTTGGGTACATGTCTGCTTCTTAGGGTTGGCCTGTGTACATAATTCAATATTTGAATGGACTAATACAATAGGCATAGACACAATTATTAGCTCTATAAGAAAAGACACCCTACGATGTTTACCTTACTGACACGACTCACACTGAAGAGTAGACAACGAACTCAATTATGGAACTCACTTCTTTAACTTTTCAAGGAGTGATGCCCAACCCAAGATGACAATGCCACTAGTATGTAGACAACAAACTCTGAAGAGCAAAAGCATCAGTTCCTCCATCTAAATAGGTTAGTCCACCAATCTTCTTTGTCTTTAGATCCTGGAAAACACAATGAGAAGGGCATAACATGATTGAACAATTAAGGGCTTTAGTGCGCTGACTAACTGACAACAAATTAAATAGGAATTTAGGAACATATAAAACAGAGGACAAGGTCAAGATGGCATTAGGTTGAACTATACCTATGCCTAAGACAGTAGATGTGTTACCATCTGCAAGAGTAACACTATGAGTACAAGTCTCATGTTGAAAGGAAGACAATTTACTAGAATTTACTCAAGGTCCCAGTGTAGACAAACGACAAACAAAAGCCTATCTTTTAGGACAAGAGTAGCAATGGATTGCTGCTGGATGCTACCTTGGGCATGAATCAACTTGGAAAACTCTTCGTTTGATAGCGTAACAATGTCAGGATTCTCATCATGTCTAGAAGTAAAAGTTTGATTACCATTAACCTCATTAGATGAAACATGATTAGCACAACGGGGAGGTCTGCTTTGCAAATTTCAGTAGTAATCAACTGTATGGCCTTCATAACCACACTTACACACTCTAGGTTCATGACCAGCACCTCTACCTCCTCATGTCTCTCGTCCTCCACCACTTATCAAACCATGACCACCAAATCTGCCACCATTACCACATCCACGATCATGACTACCACCTCCACTACGACCACTATCAGCTGCATTTTGAATAGCTATAGCCTTTATATATCACTGTAAATAAAAAATTGAAAGTACAATAATACTCTTTTGCTATTTAAACTAATATATCTAACAGTATTTTTATGCAACATCACTTTTGAAGTTTGAGAAATGTTGAAGGTGCCAAATTTGTGGTGTAATTTTGTATTTTTTTTATGTGAACTTATTAAATAGGTAAGTCAAAGTTTCTTCCTTTTTTCTTTGTCCCTTTGGCATGTGTGAAATTCTTCATTGGTATTAAGCTCATCAAATATATTCCTTTTATCATCGCTGCTACAGAATCATTATTTCTACTTTTCACTTTTGATGTATTATTCCATGTGTCGCCCTTTCTTTATTTAATCTGTTAAATAAATTAACAAAGCAACTTTTGAAGGAAGCAGTCTTTGGGTTTTAACAACATATGACTTGGTTAGCAGATTTGGTCACGTAAATTATGAAGATCCCCATTTCAATGTTGGCTTGCCAGTATTCACCATTCATGGAAATCATGATGATCCAGCTGGAGTGGTAAGATGAAATGCTGTAGTTTCAAGATTTTTGTACCTATTGACCACATGAGTAGTTCATTCATTCATGACTTTTCCATTTTATTTATCATAGTAGATATATCCTCTGCCAATGTCTTAGTGAAACTATAACACATGCCATGCAGATTGCATTATTTCTGTGGTTTGTACCATAGGAAGTGAAATATAAAAGGTATGTTATCATCGCCTGTTAAATAAAAAGTTCTATCTCGGGATATTTTAGAAAGCTAGTACTGTAATCATAAACTTTGTTTGTGGCCCTTGTAGCAAATTTCAATTTATTGCTTTAGATTTAGGGTCTTTAATAAGTCACCCCTAACAAGTCTTTTGCAGTTATCGTCTTAAGTTGTTTTTTGTCATATTGATAAGTGAACGAGGATGTGAAAGCAAATAATGTGAGCAATCCTCATTAATGGCTGTTATATTTAATCTGCATTTTTAGTCTTGTTTATGCTGAGAGGATAATCTTATTTTCATCAGCTTTAAGTAATGAATTATGACCTGTTTTTTATGTAAACGGAAGGGGAAATAAAAAGGGAAAAACTAAGCAGCAAGACTGCGCTATTAATTGTCTTTATCTTGAGTAGTTGGAACCATATAATCAAATGTAACTGGTAGTGCAGCTGATGGCATTGTCTGTCCAGCTAGTAACGTATTTAGTTTCACGTATCAATAAATGTTGGAATTTGTGATATGAACAGTAGTTCTCTTTCCATTGTTTAATTGCAATTAAGGCATTGAGGAATGTCAATTGATGTCGTAGAATGTGTTTTCTTGGGGTTCTTACTGCCATAAATATATGTTCCATGCCGTGGTGACAGGACAACCTTTCTGCAATTGATATCCTCTCGGCGTGCAACCTTGTTAACTATTTTGGGAAAATGGTTCTTGGAGGTTCGGGTGTTGGTCAGATCATTATCTACCCTATACTTGTCAGGAAGGTCTGTCAGTAGAAGTTTTTTCACTAGTGGAACTATATACATTAGTTTCTTTAAATCATGGCATAAACTTCGATTCTATCTGAATTCTAGGGTTCAACAGCCGTGGCTCTCTATGGCCTTGGGAACATTAGAGATGAACGGCTCAATAGAATGTTTCAGGTACTATCTAGTTTAATATTTGGAGTATTTCTCTTTGCAACTTTCCTCCCCTGCCTGAGTTTTCAGGTTCAGTTTTTCAAATATTTGTTTGGTTATGCTTTGACACCTCAGACACCACATGCTGTACAATGGATGCGGCCTGAAGCACAAGATGGTTGTCCTGTGTCAGACTGGTTCAACATTCTGGTACTTCATCAAAACAGGTTATAAATTTTTTTGAGAATAAATCTATCCACATGGTGAATGCAAAGAGCTAGAAATTCATTTCTGAATTATGAAACCTACATAAAATTCTGGAGCATTTACATAAGAAGAAAGAACGTTCTCTACTGTACACTTTAAATGCTTTATTGGTTTGACGACAATCTTTGACCATATTTATGTGACCTGCAGAATAAAGACAAATCCTAAAAATGCAATAAATGAGCATTTTCTACCGCGATTCTTGGACTTCATAGTTT
>JAUPMG010000005.1:5220037-5240039 GCA_031762675.1 Pachysandra terminalis
TATATATATATATATATATATATATATATATATATATATGTGTGTGTGTGTGTGTGTGTGTGTGTGTGTGTGTGTATCATGCATGCTACATAATAAAATATGTGGATTGCCATATTTAAGCTTCATCAAAGCTTGGCTCATTTTAGAATTTCATCTTCCAATTTATAAGGTTTTTCACCTTGTGATCATGAGCTTTCAGAAGTTTATGGCTCATAATAAATTTGGCCGAAGCAGAGCTGAGCCAATTTATGACAAACCTGAGCCTAGTTAAAGCCCAACAATTTCTGAGGAGCTTGAGCCGGGTATGAACCTAACCAAATATTTTTTCGACAGATTACGAAAGACACTTTATTGAAAGATGGTGTAGAAAAGGTGTATGCAATATGGTTAGCTAGAGGCCAACCTAAACAAAACAAAAACCAGAAACCAACAGCCTGTTAGAAGCTGTATCCAACAAGCCATAACACAGTAACCAGGCTTGACTCCAACAAAGTATTACTTTTTATGGATAATGCAAGAAACTTTATAGATAGATGGTGTAAAAGGATGCAAAAAAAGGAGGAATACATAAACAAGGCAAACAAGACAAAAAACCAGAAACTAACAGCTTGGTAGAAGCTATGTTGCACAAACCATAAAATAATAACCCTTAAACAAACTCAACCATGATGAAGTAGCATCTCCGACATCATCTACTCTATGGGAACACTCTTAAGCATCTGCCCTCCATTCACTCCATTTCCAGAAAACCAATCTGCCAAATTGTTAGATGATCATGGAGCTCTCATAAATGAGATGTTCATTAGGTGAACCAGTTATACAGCTAACAGAAATCTGTGTGCTAAAAGGGATTGGCTAACCAAGTTGTAACCATGTGTAAGTCACCCTCTATCTCCAACGTGAGACTCAACACCCGACCCTCCCTAAGCCTTATCTTGGTTGCTAAGAGCTATACTCTAGTGGAATTTCCCAATTCTACAGAATGAATAGTATGCCCCTGAAAACCTTTGAAAACTCCATCAAATATGGCCCCAGGTTCCCAAAGGAACAACCATCAAAATTAAAGTCCACCAATTCATCCATAAAATCCCAAGCCGAGCCAAGCAATGCTTGGATCCTTTATAGTCCCAAAATATCGATGCAAAAGAATTGCAATAGCAACAAAATCTTTGTTCTCCTAGGGATGAAAGGTAGTTTGTATCAAAGCGCATTGCTTTTTAGCATGTATGTTACACAAATTCAACTACATGTGTCGGGTACAGATGTGTCTAGGTGTCAGATTTATCTAATCCCCATATCTGGATAAGGGACTGGACAAAGAAAGATTGAAGAATCATCAATCATTAGAAAAATAATAGTAAATGTCTACAACGAGAAGCAAGCTAAATATGCATTCATAACTTATATCCAAAAAGAAAACCAACTGCCAAGCAAACCAATTATAAGCTCAAAACACTGTCTAAATGTGACTATGTTGTAAAGCCATACAAGAGAACTAATTTTAACCACCTTGCACTGCCCGTGTCCAGAGATCTGGATGAGTGACCAACTTTTAAAAAAATATATATATATATTTAAAGAAGTGAATACGATTTGTTGTGTCAGACTTAAATCCCACATCCATACCAACGCCTGGATCAATATCCAACATGCGTACAGCCAAAAAAGTGAAGGATCCAAGTGTAATGGTTTAGTATCCACAAATTCCAAAAATTCATGTAAATACTTCCAAATATCAATGTAAAAATTTACAATACCAACAAAATCATTTTCTTCTGAGGATTACACACAAAAATGTTGAACCCAGCCCTTTGCATGTGCATTAATATCATTGTTGCTCTTTCTGACCATTTAATACAGCCCTTTGTGGATACTAAACCAAGTGTAATGGTTTAGTATCCACAAATTCCAAAAATTCATGTAAATACT
This sequence comes from Pachysandra terminalis, assembly GCA_031762675.1. Classification (NCBI taxonomy): domain Eukaryota; kingdom Viridiplantae; phylum Streptophyta; class Magnoliopsida; order Buxales; family Buxaceae; genus Pachysandra; species Pachysandra terminalis. Next base: position 5,221,967 of record JAUPMG010000005.1, read on the forward strand.
TCCAAATATCAATGTAAAAATTTACAATACCAACAAAATCATTTTCTTCTGAGGATTACACACAAAAATGTTGAACCCAGCCCTTTGCATGTGCATTAATATCATTGTTGCTCTTTCTGACCATTTAATACAGAACAAAAGTATTTGATATACACTCATTGGTAATATCATCCAATCAAATACACATTTGGTGTAGAAGTATGTTAAAGGGACTCTATTGGAGAACTAGGATGCAATGCCCCCACAACAAAACAAAGCCCATCATCAAATCAATCCTGAGATATAACCCAACTACTACCAGGTGTTGCCTTCACACCCCTATGCTTCATCTCCCTCCTGACTCTCTCAGCTTCTTCGTATCTCCCTGCACCTGAGTAAATACTTGCTAACAATACATAATTCCCGGCATTGTCAGGCTCTATTTTAAAAAGAACTTTTCCAGCAATCTCTGCAAGCTCCAACTCTCCATAGTTCCGACAAGCCCCAAGAAGAGCTCCCCAAGCTTTAGCAGTCGCCTTTAATGGCATTTCTCTTATTACCTCGTATGCCTCGTGCAATCTCCCTGCTCTACTCAAAACATCCACCAAGCATGCATAGTGATCACTTCCTGCTTCCACCCCATAATCCTTGCGCATTCGTGTGAAGTACTTTTGTGCTTCATCGGCCAACCCTGCATGACTACAAGCTTTCAACACTCCAAGAAAGGCAATCCCATCAGGTCGAATTTTCACTAATTCCATTTGTTGGAAGAGTGCTAGCGCATTGTCAGCATCCCCATGTAGTGCATAGACCGAGATCATGCTGCTCCATGCAATTACGTCTCTTTCAGGCATATGTTCGAAGATGAAACGTGCATTGATGATACACCCACTTCGTCCATATGCTTCTATAAAGCCACTACTTAAATGAGGACTTTGATAAAATCCATTTCTAATGGAGTGGCCATGAAGTTCTTTGACTAAATTTAATGCTGCTAGTCCGAGACAAGCGGGTAAAAGCGCGAGAATCGTTATTAGATTTGGCTTTATCCCCGTGGTCTGCATTTGTCGATAAAATGTAAGTGCTCGAAAGGACCCATCATCCAATTCGGACAAAGCACCGATTATTGAATTATAAGTCGATGCATTTGGTGAAACATCCATTAGTTCAAACAATTGTAAAGCGGCAGAAACATTATTAGAATGGGTGTAGAGAGAAATCATTGAGTTCCAAATGACAACATTTCGGTGAGGAATTTCCTCGAACAATTGACGAGCTAATGAGATTGAGATGCACTTACCATACATGTCAACTAGGGCACAAGAAACAAACGAGTTTAAGAGGAAAGAGGCCTTAGTTGTGTGGGCATGGATGGTCGCACCAAGTTGTGGGCAATGGACTGCCGCACATGACTTGAGTGCAAGTGGAAAGACAAAATGATCGAGAATGAGCATTGGGGAGGCGTGCAAATGGTGAAATAAAGCAAGAGCTTTCTCATGCCGACCTTGGTTTACATGAGATGCCAAGAGCCTTGTGTAAGAGAGTATACGTTGATGGTTTGAGTTGTAAGAACCCATGTTTTAGCCTTTCATGTTATGGTCAGTTAGTCATTAATTGAATTTTTTGTTGTGCTGTTAGATACATCTGTGTCAAAAGAAACTGCAAGATCAAGGTTCCGAGCTAGGTCAGCTTAAACTGAGTAGGAGTATAGCCATATGAGAAAGCATTGAGCTTGGCCCAAGCAACTGTGTACCTAGACCAAGGTGGAAACAAATCAGTAAAGAGCCATACCATTTGGCCAGCCTAGCTATCTGCAATATGAAAAATAAATAACAGCAAAATGTTGAGTTTAAATAATAAAAAAACAAAAAAAGAAACTGTTTTCCCAAATAATAGTTCTTAGTTTTTTATATCAAAGTTCAGTGAACTCATTTTTTGGTAGATTACATGTAATGTCTCATCACATCTGTTGTCAGACCTTTGTAAGTACTTGGTCTTGTCCTACTAAATATACGTATATTTTGGATGCAATCAACAGATATCAGTAAAAAGTTTCACTCAGAAGCAGTCATGTTTAACAATCAAATCAAATCAGTTTGTAGACCAAAGGGTACTCAAGATAAGTAGTATCAGAGGGACTTTGTTTCTGGATTACGAATTGCAAAGAAGAATAAAGAGGAACAAGAATTCTATGGATGGTAAAACAGGGGATATGAAAGAGAATAGGGTTGTGCCCCTGAATCAGAATCAGTTATCCGATTGATAATTCTATACTACAGGGCCTACAATTTTTCTACAAGCACACGATAGATGATCACAATTTGCAAGCCAAACTGCTATGCATCCCTGAAGATGATGTGGAATGTATTATACTCGAACGACTTACAAATATTCTTCATGAATGAATGTAATGGAATGTAGGAGCAAAAAGTTGATATTATGACTGGATATATTATATGTTTCACAATCAAAAATCTTCTTGGGGAAGGCCTTCACAACTGTTGAAGAGATTTTCTTGCTCAGATTCAAAATATCTATCTTAATTAACAGGAATTCACAAGATATAGAATAATAACACAATTACAATTAGCATTTACTACAAATAGATTCCAAAAAAAAAATGTATCGAAAAACTGCAAGCCTGAGTGTATATAACTGTTGTTTTAGCAAATTAAACTATCTAAATGTAAATAAGTTCATGGAATGCATTTGACTAAATATTGTTTTCAAAAAAATAACCTATAGTGTGAAAACAACCCTTGGAAAACTCCACTTAAAACCTAGCTCTCCAACTGCAGTTTGGCAGGTACCAACTATCACAAAGACCTCCATTCTCCAAAAAGGAAATGAATCAACAGGTGAATACCAAATCGGGTACATTGAAATCATAGTCCCAAACAGGAACTGAAAGAACTAGGTTAAAAATGGAGGGAGAAATCCTCAATCTAGAATCTACATTCAAAGTTCAAGTGCAACCCTTCCTTCATTTTAATTAACCTGTAATCTGCCACATTCAGCACGGTATCTAATCTAAAGACTAAATGTAATAAGAAACTGATGTAGTAAACTAAATGAACAACGAGAAACTAACTAAGCCATTAACGACTGCGTCTGCTCACTGAAAAACACAAAAAACATACAAATACTCTTCTGCCAAGGGCGAATCAGAGAATATAAAATGAACTCATTGGGATAATTTTTCATATATAGATATTTTTATTGATCTAAATACACGAAGCAACAAATTGTCAGATATTCCAAAAGAAACTGAAACGATTGAGGAAATATTATGGACTCATCCTCGATGAAATGAACTGAGAATCAGATTGGATTGTTTACCTCGAGAGTCTATGAAAAAAAAATTAAAAAGGGGGGGAAAGAGGTAAGTCTTGAGCTTACCCGGCAAACGCAGGGCAGGAACTTGCAGAGTAAATTAGGGCTTGTGGTTCTGAAATCTGTATCAGTAAATGTTTAGATAATCGGATCGGAACGGAACCAGTGGAACGCCGTTTAGATAATTCCGGTTCATCTGTATCTATTTGGTTTTGTTACTTACTAGTGGCACGTGTAGCAGTGCACTCTACATCTAACTTAGATGATCCAATGGAGAGAACGTCTATTTTTAATTCTACCAATATAAATATATTTTTTTTAAAATTAATCTTTAATATAATAAAATATTTAATATATTTAAGAATAATATTATCTTTTGATTTATTCTAAGGCAATGGCACCTCTTTTAATTATAAAAAAATGATGTAACAATAAAATAGTTAACACGTTTTAGAGGTGTATTAACGTACAGTCGATAGTACATAGTTAAGAAAATAATATTATTTCATTACGATATGATTTTAAAAAATTAAGTAAAGGTACTTTCATAAAAGAAGGTAAATTGCACTTACACCCCCTCAGTTATCTGATGACACTGACAGACAGACCCCTTGTGTTTTCTGAAACAACAATGACAACCATGTAACAGATTTTAGATAGACGGCATTAACGGAAAGATCGCAATTACTATATTGCCCTTGTAGTAACCTATTTATTTTAAAAGGGTAAATTGCTTTAGACTCCCTCAGTTATCTGATAAATGCAAACAGATCCCCTGTGTTTTCTAAAATGGTAATAACACTCCCTGAGTTTTGAACTTAGTCGCAGCGACACCCCCTCCCATCACCACCCCACCACCACCACCACCACGTCACCACCACTCCACCACCCCTAGTGATGGTGGGGTTGTAATGACCCTGACCCTACTATTTAATCTGATAATTAAGTAGTAGTTAATTTTATTTTAAACCTTAGGACTTAATTGAAATAAGAGGGGCTGGATTGGACCCTTATGTGATTTTCAGGAAACAATAGTAGCTTGTGTAATTTCTGTGAACTAGGTGGACTGGGCTTGGTCCCTACACAATTAACTCGAGTTGAACTATGCGCTGGCCGAATAGCCCATTAGGCCAAGGTAAGGGTAATTAAGTAAATTACTATTTATTTGAATTAAGAGAGGGATAATGAAGATCATCCACTAACCCATGTACCTTTTCAAAACAAGAGAGAGAAATTGTCTTTGAGTTTCACACGACCAAAACAATTGAGAGAGAGGAGAAAATCTAGAGTTTGAAATGGAAGACGAAGAAAGCAAAGGGAACTTGTTAATCACCTAGTGCTGGAAAGGTTGCAGAGAACAAATCTAAGAAGGAAAAAGGGTGGGATTCTCATCGATTTTACGGTAATCATGTTCATGGATCTTGGCAATGCTATATCTATAGATTTGGATGCATGATTTCTTGATTTGAAGCATGAGCTGAATAGTAATCTCATAGAATGAGTGTTGAATGAATATCATGATTGTTTGTTTACTAGATTAGCTTGATTAGATCTAAGTTTACTGTATTTATGATGATCTTATAAAATCTTATGAATTAATGATGATTTCTGAGATAATGCTAGTATGTTGATTGATTGTGTAATGTAGATCTATAAGCATAGTTTAGATTTTGATCACATGTATAATGATTAGAAGTTGATATTTGAGGTTTAGAAGGATGAAAATACGTATTTGAGAGTATGGGCACGAAGCCCTAGGAGAAATACTGAAATCTGGGCTGAATTCCACGTTCGATAGGACTCTCGGTAGATGCCGAGACATCTACTGAAAAACCCAGAGAATTATACCCTCTCGGGACAATCCACCGAAGCTCGGTAGGTGATCTACCGAGATTCTCGGTAGGAACCTCGGCAGATACTGAGGATCTACCGAGCCCCAAATGGATCCAAAATTTAGAAAAAGTTCCCTTGGGGTGTTTTGCACATGCATATGAGGTTGGTTTGTGTGCAAAAGAGGTGGTTATAGTCGAATATTAAAAAGAGTATGAGAAGGTTCTAAATTCAGGAAAATAGGGTAGTCCTGGATGAAATATAAGGAGATTTTGACTTTAATGAGTTGGATATGGATATAGGACTACAAGGTAGGATTTGAATGGTTAGAAATGTTTGCATAGGAATTTGAATGGTTTGAGTGGTGCTTGTGGCATTCACTGTTTTAACTTATGCTTGGTTCTAATGATGATTTGTATGATGTATGAGGGTAGTTGGAGTATCCATAATTTATGAATGAATGTTGTGTTGTATGGATTGTATGGTTTGGATTATGTACTATGTACAGGTGTGTTTCCACCGTGGGAGAAAGTCCCTAAATGAATAGTACATTTGTGTTTCTACCGTGGGTGAAAGTCCCTAAAAGAATAGTACATGTGTGTTTCCACCGTAGGCGAAAGTCCATAAAGGAATGGTACATGTGTGTTTCCACCATGGGTGAAAGTCCCTAAAGGAATGGTTTGGTCTACTGGTGTATTCTACCCTGGGTGCAAGTCCCTTAAAGAATAAGAATAGTGGCATTCTACCGTGGGAGCAAGTCCCTAAATGAATGGGTTGAATGGTCATGAGATTGATTGAGCATGTGATTGGGCTAGGCCTAATTACCCCTGCATTGCATTGCACATCTGTAAGGACCCAACCTTTTAAATCCTAAATTAATTAAGATTAGTGACCAGGTTAACTTAAAATTTGTAAAATGAATTCATTCGCAACCTTGGTTAGTACTCATCAGGTCTATAACCTCATAAAGTTAGGCTAAATAAGAAATTAAATTAATTTAGGTAGCCAGCTTGTATAGCCAGCTAAAAACTTAGAGATTAATTAAGATTTAAATAATTAAATAAGTTAAATAATCACATTCGTCAACTTCTGAGATCAACCTCAGACTCACCAACAAAGGCCCTCTAACAGAGCCTATGTAGGTGACCTATCGGAAATTTTAGGATCAAAACTCCCATATTACCCCTGATACTGAACTTATTCTTAATCCGACCTGTGAGCATATAAATAGAACACTTATGATATTTTTCAGCATTTCGCTCTTCTTCTTCCTCTCATCTTCTCTCTTGGAGCATTGGAGCTTGTGAAAAAGCCATGGAGACCGCGAGAGACAACAAATCGACTCCGACACTATTCCAGCGAAAACCCCAAGTTAAGTAACCTATCTTTGAAGTTGTTATTTAGTCGTGTTTTAACATTTTGACCTAAGAGAAGGGTTGGTTGCCTTATACCCACCTTCTCTTTAGGATTTATACCCTTAATGATGATGCACGAGGAAATCTTGAACACTAGACTATCTTATTTGAGCTCACATATGGTAAAACCAAACCCTAAGTGGAGAGAATGGGGGGAAAGCCCCAAACCTCTATTATAGACTAAACAAATTCGAAATACAATTATAATCGGACCTTCTTGGGAGAAAGACCAAACTCCCGGTGAAATTTCAGACCTGCTGGCCTTTTCCCCAACTTCGACGCATTGTTCGGCGCACCGAACAGGTCGCTGAATCTCAGAGGCCATTTTGGCTCTAGGGAATGGTCGCCGAAGACAGTTTAGGCGAGCCTAAGAGGTCGTCGAACCCCCTTTAGGTGAGCTTAAGTGGTCACCGAATTACATAAGTGACCAAACCAAATTGACTTCTCGTCTATCAAGACTCATTTGGACCAAACCTCAAGGTGCCAAGTCATTTGGCATGCTTTTGTACTTTTCGGAGCGCCGAATGGTCGCCGAGCACCTTGCCGAACTGCTCCAGTGGTCCAAATGGGGTGATTCCAATGGGAGCGCGTGTATCTCGACTAGTTACACGTGTTTAGCCTATTTCCGGGTCAGTTAGACCTTTCATGCAAAATTTGACGCCTCAATTCGAAAATTTAGATTTCTAGTTTTGACCGAGTAATAGGAGTTTTCGGAGAAATGAGTAAGCATGGCCCCCAAATACTCTCATTAGCTCTATACCATCATAATACACGTGTTTGGATATGAATGGTGAATTTGGTGTTTCATTTAGTCATTTAAATGTAAGTTAAAGCATATTAAGATGTCTTTGTAAATATTTCATTGGAATGTGTTTGGTTTAGGCACTCGGATGCCTCGTATGTGCGTATATGATGAATTAGATCACTTTTGATGCATCCAAGGGATATCGTAAATGATGAGTTTGGTGCCGGTGTGCCCAATTTATCTTATTCTTTTAATTATAGGATTATATTGCACTACATTTCTGTTAATAGTAGTATATAGAGAAGTATATAGAGTAGAAGTAGATTTGTTGTTTATATTGCTTAGTAGGTATATGCTTATTATCGCTTAGTAAGTTAGGTATATGCTTTATATTTCTTAGTAAGTTAGGCTACATGCTTTACATTTTTGTAAGTTAGGCTATGAGACTGTGCCCATATGACTGAATGTTTGAATAAATGCCTATGAAGAATTGTTTGTTGCATTAAATAAATGAGTTAAATTTGGATGTTGCATATGGACTTTCCGGCTGTGATAGCCTGGTTTAATACCCCCTCATGATACCACAGGTTTAGACTAATACTTGGGATATTGACTTGATAGCCATTTTAGTCTTATGAGAGGACCCTATGATTGTACCCAAGCTGAAAGTGAACCCACATAGGGAACCCCATCAGTCTTGTGGGATAATGATTGCCCAAGGATCCGCACGTTGGTGTAAACTTAGAAGATGATAGACTATCCCAAGGATCCACAAGTTAGTGTAAGCTTGGGAGTCAGTGAGACCATGTTACTTTTCTGTTGGGCTGTGAAAATGTATGATTCCTTGAGGGATACAGCAGGATGGCTGCAAGTCTTGACCGAGGGCCCGTGATAAAATAAATATAAGTGGGAGAATTGTGCCTCATAGGTTGAAAGCCCTTAAAACTATGTTGTGCACATAGAATCGTCCTATTCCTTGTACGTATATACGGTCGATGATTTCAAGTTGCTGGAACATCCTGGAGTGCATTCAGGTTGCTGGGACATCCCGGATAGTGATTGGAATCACGCGGGAACATATGATATTTCACCTTCCATACAGCACTTGCATTTCACTTGCATTGCATATTCTGTGTTGATATTAATGTAAGAGCCTCTTGTATGAAACACTTGGCCTAATTCTCATACAAAAATCTATGCATGTAGTGTAGGATTACCGACCACTGAGTTGTACTCCGTGAGGATGGGAGAGAACTTTAGACTGTGTGTAATTATAATTAAATGCCACATTGTTCACCACTTGCACATATCTGTATATTCTACATTGTACACCATCGCACTTTTCTCTTAATGTTGGAACGTGGGTGAATGCACTTCATCGAAGGTTTACTCATTCTAGCTTTTAGCTTATGTGTGTGTTATTTATTATTTTCAGGTTCAGAAGCCTGGATGCGAAGAGTGAGACCGGAATGGGTAGCGTACTCTGGTAGAATATTTGGTTTAGTCTAAACGTAGACTTTATTTACCTAGAACCCTTTGATTTTCATTCTAGGTTGTTTTAGTTACTTATACCTCACTAGAACTGTTAGAACTTCCGCTTATGTTTTGATTACTGTTATCCACACTCGTAGAAATACGTGGTGAAGGTTGCGAAACAAACAGAAAACCTATGAAATTGGGAATTTTTGGTTTGGGTCGTGACAACATCATTCCCATTTCATAATTGTATCATACCACTTGCATTGCATTGCATATGTTGATTGAAGTGATTGTTTGTGTATCTTCATATGTTGTCTGGTTTGACTTGTTTGTACTTGTGTTGTGTTTGTGAGTGGGCCGTATTTGTTTTTGGCATGGTGGGACCATGTGGTGATTGGTCGTAGCATGGTGGGACCATTTGGTTACTGGTCGTAGCATGGTGGGACCATGTGGTTGTTTGTGAACATAGTGGGACTATGTGTTTGTTTGTTATGCGATACTTGTTTGCTTATGTTACATGGTGGGACCATGTGGATGTTTGCTGTGACATAGTGGGACTATGTAGTTTATGTGTAGAACATGATGGGATCATGTGGGTTACTTGTTTTGCATAGTGGGATTATGAGGTTTGGGTTGAATGCATGATGGGATCATGTGTGCCCTATGATTTATCATGGTAGGACCATGTGAACAATTGATATGATATGATATGATTTGATTGCTTGTGTAGTTTCTAAAGTGAAATGAGATTGCTATGGTGAATGTGATATATGTATTTATTACGTGAGATTTAGTATGATGATGAAAATGCTAATACGTTTGACTGTAGTATTATGTGATGATTGAATTGCATGAATTATCTGTGTTGTTATGTATGCATGAATATAATTATTGTAATTTTGTTGATTTCTTTACAAAGTTTCGACTAACCCTTAAACTAAAACAGGTGATCAGATCGTTTGACCTGCTGGCTTGGTGAGGAGATCTTTTGTTTCAGATACTATGATGGATTATGTTTCATGTTGATTTTTATGGATTTGGTTTTGACCCTTAGTGAGCGTGAACTTGTAACAAATTATATTTTATTTTACTTATGTGGGTTGTTTGTTTAACAGACTTACGTTGAGCTACATGTTTGGTTTTAATTTGAGACTTCCGATGATGTTTATGTTTTAGACTTTGATTAACCAGGATGTGGTCAAGTATGTGGTAGGATATCCGCGTCCATGTGGTGGATCCGAAGGTTATTCCCTTGGAATCCTCGAGATCCTATATCTCGGATTTGGGGCGTGACAGAGTGGTATCAGAGCCAGGTTTAAGTTGTCAGGGCTTTGGGAAGTCTTAGAGTATGTTGAAAACCTAGGATGAAAACCTAGAAACATGTGAACTTAGGAGCCACATTTTTGAATTGTGTGAAATATACTTTGGTACAATATCTGAGTAAGTGATGTGGTATGATTATATTACTACGCTTGAATGTATATGTGTATGCATGTGTTAGAGTAGGACTATCATACCCCCATACTTAGAGACTCGTTACCTATGTAGATGGCTGGACGTAGACAGAATGTCATTGTTGGAGAGGGTTCGTCAGGAGGGGACGCGGATCATAACTTGTCTGGAATATACCAAGTGTTAGGGGACATGGCCACTGCATTTCAGGGGGAACAAACCATGAGACAAACCCAGGAACCTCCGAGGAACGGAAACGAAGAAGGGATATCGTGGCTCGAGAGATTTAAGAAGTTGTCGCCACCCTACTTTGATGGGAGTAGAGAGCCAATGTGGGCTCAAGACTGGGTAGAAGAGCTGGAGAAGATATTTCAGGCGATGGACTGTCCTGCAGATCATAGAGTGAAATTGGTTGTTTTCATGCTGAAGGGGGAGGCTTATCAATGATGGAAAATGGCAGTGACGGCCCAAGGGGAGGTCAGAGATTGGGAAGAATTTGAGAGGCAATTCTTCGAGACTTACTTTCTAAGCAGCTACAAGATATCTATGGTTGTAGATTTCATGAAATTAGAACAAGGCTCCCTTACAGTGAGCCAATACGAGGGTCGCTTCGCTATGCTCTCACACTTTGCACCCTAGATGGTAGCCAACGAAAGTGATAAGGCTGCCAAATTTGAAGAAGGACTGCGACCAAGGATCAGGTCGAATGTAGTAATTTTGGGACTGAGGAACTATAAGCAAGTCCTCGACTGTGCACGACGCGTGGAGAAAGATACTCAGCATCCAGTTTAGCAGAGTAATACATCTCGTGGGGATAAGGGGAGGTTCCAGCCTCACAACCAGAGGGGAGGAAAAAGGACTAGGAATGATGACTATCCTAGGAAGGCTGAAGTAAGGTTGGTGGTAACATCAGATGCTCCCATCGCTGCACCATTCATACAACAGCGATCTCCAATGACTTGCTTTTACTATGGCAAGCCGAGGCACTACAGGAAAGATTGCCGGAGAGAATTCGGGTAGAAGGCTCAGGACAGAAGGCAGACGGACCTCAGCCTAGGGGGCAAGTGCATGGATTGACCGATGGGACGATGCAAAAGGATGAGGGCGCCACTAACGCCGTAATGGAAGGTACCCTTACGATCTTTCATTCACCTGCATGTGTTTTATTTGATTCAGGTGCTACACATTCCTTTATATCAATGCGATTCATGCATGCCTTAGGTCTTAGATTGTCATCCTTGAGAGAACCCTTGCATATAACAAGCCCCGCAGGCGGATTAGTCACTCTTAACAATATTTGTTTGGATTGCGTGGTAAGAGTAGGAGATCGTAATTTCGAGGCTGATTTAGTGGTATTGACTATAATAGACTTTGACATCATCCTTGGCATGGATTGGTTGTCGGCATATCATTCCAAAGTGGACTGTTATGGGAAGGAGGTGAGCTTTGAGATTCCTGAGGAAGAAAACCTAAAGGTTTTAAGGAATGCGAAAGATAAATACCAAGAGGTGTTTTTGGAACTATTGGAGGGTAACAAAGGAGAGTCCTTGGAGGAAATCCCAATAGTGAAGGAGTTTGCTCGAGTATTTCAAGATATACTGAGACTACCACCATTGAGAGAGGTAGAGTTTTGCATCGAGCCGATGCCGGACACTACTCCCATATCGCTAGCCACTTACCGCATGGCACCAGTAGAGTTGGAAGAGCTCAAGGAGCAGTTTGATGAACTTATGAGCATGGGTTTCATCAGACTGAGTGTTTCACCATGGGGAGCACCGGTACTATTTGTGAAAAAGAAGGATGGTTCTATGAGGTTGTGCATCGACTACAGACAACTGAATAGAGTCACCATCAAGAACAAGTATCCTTTACCTAGGATTGACGACTTGTTCGATCAACTAAGAGGAGCCCGTTATTTCTCCAAGATCAACTTGAGGTTGGGGTATCACCAATTGAGAATTAGAGACAGTGACATACAAAAGACAACATTTAGAACGAGGTATGGTCAATATGAGTTCGTGGTAATGCCTTTTGGTTTGACTAACTCCCCAGCCGCTTTCATGGACATGATGCATAGGGTGTTCAAACCATACTTGGACAGATTTATAGTTATATTCATGGACGACATCCTCATATATTCGAAGTCAAAAGACGAGCATAAGGAACACTTGGGCATAGTTTTATAGACACACTTGGAGCATCAGCTATATGCCAAATTCAGCAAGTGTAATTTTTGGAAAGAAGAGGTCAAATTCCTAGGACATGTGGTATCCAAAGCTGGAATATCTATAGATCCTGCCAAGATAGAAGCCGTATTGAGTTGGGAGAGACCTAAGAACTTGGCAGAAATTCAAAGCTTTATGGGTTTGGCTGGATATTATAGAAGATTCGTGGAAGGATTTTCAAAGATTTCTACCCCATTGACTAACTTGACGAAGAAAGAAGTCAAATTCAACTAAGATGACACGTGCGAGGCAGCATTCGAAGAGTTGAAAAAGAAACTGACCTCAGCTCCAATACTTGTGATCCTAATCAGTGGGAAGAAGCTATCAGTGTACACATATGCATCACTAATGGGTTTAGGTTGTGTCCTTATGCAAGAAGGACAAGTGGTGGCGTATGCCTCCAGACAACTCAAGGTGGATGAGCGTAATTACTCAACGCATGACCTAGAGTTAGCCGCAGCAGTATTCGCACTGAAGCTGTGGAAGCACTATCTCTATGGAGAAGACTTTGAACTCTTCACCGATCATAAGAGTTTGAAGTACTTGTTCACGTAGAAAGAACTGAATATGAGACAGAGGAGGTGGATAAAACTAGTCAATGACTACATCACGACTTTTCAGTACCACCCGGGTAAAGCAAACGTGGTTGCAGATGCATTGAGCAGGAAGCCCCGTAATATGTTATTCTGTTTGTTAAGACAAGAACAGAGTTTGGTTGAAGCCTTCAGTAGCCTGAATGTCCAAGCTAATGGAAAAAGGAGTGGCGGGCTATTATTCAGCTTAGTAGCAAGACCATCGATTATGGACAGGATTGGCCATAGGCAGAAAACGGATCTAGAATTACAGTCGTTGGCAGCAGATGAGTCAAAGCCAGACTGGGTGTTATTGGCAGACGGAGTGATCAAATATCAAGGAAGACTTTGTATTCCGAAGAACGAGACAATTCAGAATGAAATCCTTGGAGAAGCAATTAGGTCCACGTATTCCATCCACCCTGACGGTACAAAGGTGTATCGGGACTTGAAGAAGGCTTATTGGTGATCCGGTATGAAGAGAGATGTGGCTCAATATGTGGCTCGATGCCTTACATGTCAGCAAGTCAAGGTTGAACACATGAGAATAGCGGGATTACTTCAGCCATTATCCGTTGCGGAATGGAAATGGGAACATTTGACTATGGACTTCGTAGTCGGATTGCCAAAATCAAGAGGGGGAAGTGACTCAATATGGGTGATTATGGACGGACTAACCAAATCAGCTCACTTCTTGCCTATGAAGGTTATAGCTTCCAGAGATGAATTGGCTCGACTATACATCAAGGAAATTGTCAGAATACACGGAGTGCCAGTTAGCATTGTATCTGATCGGGATACCAGATTCACATCAGAATTTTGGGTGAGCTTACAGACATCATTGGGTACTCAATTAGATTTCAGCACTACCTTCCACCCACAGACAGACGGACAGACCGAAAGGGTCAACCATATACATGAGGATATTCTATGGGCTTGTGTACTGGGTTTCAAGGGAAATTGGAGTGACCATCTCCCTTTGGTGGAATTCTCCTATAACAATAGTTACCAGTTGAGTATTGGGATGACACCATTCGAGGCATTATATGGAAGGCTATGTAGGTCGCCTGCATGTTGGACTGAAGTGGGCGAGAGTAGCATACTTGGACCGGAAATCATCTAAGAAACAACTAAGAAAGTGAAAATATTTGGAAAAGACTACTAGCAGCTCAAAGTCGACAGAAAAGTTATGCAGATTGTAGAAGACGAGAGCTGGAGTTTGAAGTGGGAGATCTTGTATTTTTGAAAGTCTCGCCAATTAAGGGTGTGATGAGATTCAGAAGGAAAGGGAAACTAGCACCTTGCTTTGTTGGACCCTTCGAGATATTGGAACGCATAGGTAAAGTGGCATACCGTCTAGCTTTACCGTATCAATTGGGAGCAGTCCACAATGTCTTCCACGTCTCAATGCTAAGGAAATATGAATCGGATCCTACGCATGTCATTGATTGGACTGTTGTAACTTTAAAAGATGATGTGACATATGAAGAAGCAACGGTAAGGATCATGGACCAGAAAGAACAAATATTGAGGACAAAGACCATTCCCCTAGTGAAAGTGCAATGGAGTCATCATGACGAAGCATAAGCTTCTTGGGAATTGGAATCGGAGATTCAGAGGCGATACCTGATGATGTTCGATAACCAAGGTACGTACTAAATTTCGAGGGAGAAATATCCTAAAGGGGGATAGAATGTAATGAACTTGATCCTACTATTTAATCTGATAATTAAATAGTAGTTAATTCTATTTTAAACCTTAGGACTTAATTGAAATAAGAGGCACTGGATTGGACCCTTATACGATTTTAAGGAAATGATAGTAACTTGTGTAACTTCTGTGAACTAGGTGGACTGGGCTTGGACCCAACACAATGAACTCAAGTTGAACTATGGGATGGCCGAATAGCCCATTGAGCCAAGGTAAGGGTAATTAAGTAAATTACTATTTATTTGAATTAAGAGAGGGATAATAAAGATCATCCACTAACCCACGTACCTTTGTAAAACAAGAGAAATAAATTGTCTTTGGGATTCCAATGACCAAAACGATTGAAAGAGAGAAGAAAATCTAGATTTTGAAAGGGAAGAAATAAATGGAAGATGAAAAAGAAAGCAAAGGGAACTTGTTGATCACCCAGTGCTGGAAAGGTTGTAGATAACAAATCTAGAAGGAAAAAGGTAGTAATTCCCATCGATTTTATGGTAATCATGTTCATGGATCTTAGCAGTGCTATAGCTATAGATTTGGATGCATGATTTCTTGATTTGAAGCATGATCTGAAGAGTAATCTCATAGAATGAGTGTTGAATGAATATCATGATTGTTTTTTTACTTGATGATTAACATGATTAGATCTAAGTTATTGTATTTATGATGATCTTAAGAAATCTTATGAATTAATGATGATTTCTGAGATTAATGCTAGTATGCTGATTGATTGTGTAGTGTAGATCTAAAAGCATAGTTTAGATTTTGATATGATACGTTTTGATCACATGTAGAATGATAAGAAGTTGATATTTGAGGTTTAGAGGGATGAAAATACGTATTTAAGAGTATGGGCATGAACCCCTAGGAGAAAAACTAAAATCTGGGCCGAATTCCACGTTCGGTAGGACTCTCGGTAGATGCCTATCGAAAAACCCAGAGAATTATATCCTCTTGGGACAATCAACCGAGATTCTCGGTAGGAAACTAGGAAGATACCGAGGATCTACCGAGCCCCAAATGAATCCAAAATTTAGGAAAAGTTCCCTTAGGGTGTTTTGCACATGCGTATGAGGTTGGTTTGTGTGCAAAAGAGGTGGTTATGGTTGAATATTAAAAGAGTATGAGAAGGCCATAAATTCAGGAAAATAGGGCAGTCCTGGATGAAATATAAGGAGATTTTGATTTTAATGAGTTGGATATGGATATAGGACTACAAGGTAGGATTAGAATGGTTAGAAATGTTAGCATAGAAATTTGAGTGGTGGTTACGGCATTCTGTTTGGTTCTAATGATGATTTGTATGATGTATGAGGGTGCTAGGAGTATCCATAATTTATGAATGAATGTTGTGTTGTATGGATTGTATGGTTTGGATTATGTATTGTGTACATGTGTGTTTCCACCGTGGGCGAAAGTCCCAAAAGGAATGGTACAAGTGTGTTTCCACTATGGGCAAAAGTCCCTAAAGGAATGGTACATGTGTGTTTCCACCATGGGTGAAAGTCCCTAAAGGAATGGTTTGGTCTACTGGTGTATTCTACTCTAGGTGCAAGTCCCTAAAGGAATGGTACGTGTGTTTCCACCGTAAGTGAAAATCCCTAAAGGAATGGGTTGAATGATCGTGAGATTGATTGAGCATGTGATTGTGCTTGGCTTAATTATTCCCGCATTGCATTGCACATCATTCTCATTTCATAATTGCATCATACCACTTGCATTACATTGCATATGTTGATTGAAGTGATTGTTTGTGCAGCTTCATATGTTGAGTTGTTTGACTTGTTTGTACTTGTGTTGTATTTGTGATTGGGTCGTATTTGTTTGTCATGGTGGGACCATGTGGCTATTGGTCGTAGCATGGTGGGACCATGTGGTTGTTTGTGAACATAGTAAGACTGTGTTTGTTTGTTATGCGATACTTTTTGCTTATGTTACATGGTGGGACCATGTGGATGTTTGTTATGACATAGTGGGACTATGTAGTTTATGTGTAGAACATGTTATGATCATGTGGGTTACTTATTTTGCATAATGGGACTATGAGGTTAGGGTTGAATGCATGATGGGATCATGTGTGCCCTATGATTTATCATGGTAGGACCATGTGAACAATTGATATGATATGATTTGATCACTTGTGTAGTTTCCAAAGTAAAATGAGATTGCTATGATGAATGTGATATATGTATTTATTACGTGAGATTTAGTATGATGATGAGCATGCTAATACGTTTGACTGTGGTATTATGTGATGATTGAATTGCATGAATTAACTGTATTGTTATGTACGCATGAAGATAATTATTGTAATTTTGTTAGTTTCTCTACAAGGCTTCGGCAGACCCATAAACAGAAACAGGTAATTAGTTCGTCCAATCTGCTGGCCTGGTTAGGTGATTCTATTGTTTTAGATACTATGATGAATTACGTTTCATGTTGATTTTTATGGATCTGGTTTGGTCCCTTAGTGGGTGTGAGCTTGTAACAGATTATATTATATTTTACTTATGTGGGTTGTTAGCTTAACAGACTTACATTGAGCTACAGGTTCGGTTTTAATTTGAGACTTCCGCTGATGTTTATGTTTTAGACTCTGATTAACCAGGATGTGGTTAAGTATGTGGTTGGATATCCGCGTCCACGTGGTAGATCCGAAGGTTATTCCCTTGGAATCCCCGAGATCCTATATCTCGGATTTGGGGCGTGACAGGGGTGGTGGTGGTGGTGGTGATGACTGATTTGTAAAATGCACACGTGGCACTTTTTTATTGGTGCATCTTTATTGTATATTTTAGACCATTTGAAGTCTGAAAACACTGTTCACCGGTATTTCGAGATGGTATTTTGAGAACACTGTTCACTGGTATTTCGAGAACACTGTTCACTGGTATTTCGAGAACACTCATATTTCGAAATCACTATTCATGACACTGTTTATGAGATTCGAAAGCACTATTCATGACACTGTTCATGCGATTTACTATTCACAAATTTGGCATTTATTATTATTTCAGTTTTCTTTGAATATTGAATGCTTTAACAGTTTTGACAATTTTTCTTGGAGTATTCAATTCCTTTGACAGTTTTTTTTGAAGCATTTATTAAGTGACTTTCCATTCAAGAGGTGTGACTTTCCATTCAAAATGAGGCATCTCTTCAAAATGAGGTTGTTTTCTCACTTCAAGGGATGGACAAAAAAAGAAGAAAAAAAAGGAGAAAAATGAGATAAAGAAAGAGGGAGAAAAACACTATAGGAAGCATCATGAATTCTATCATTCCCCTTCTTTTTCTTATATGCATTTTCTACAATGTATCATGTATATGATATTT
>JAUPMG010000005.1:5249616-5268927 GCA_031762675.1 Pachysandra terminalis
CCTTCCCATTAAACTTCTCGATTTCAAACCTTGTTGAACCCATTTCAGCTTCACAGAAGTCAAGACCAGCTCACAACCTAAGCTTTGATACCAATTTGTGAAGAAAACTGACTCACAGAAGCAAGAAATAACAATAAGCACGTGTCAGGAGGCCATTTCAAGTTACAACAGAATTTCCTAAATTCTAGGGAATATGGCCGACAAACAATCATTGAGTAGCAGCTCAATAATAGCCTCCCCGAGAAAAAGACAAAAATGAGATATATTCAAACCAAGCTTCCAAAACAACCACCAACGACATGCGTTTCACTAATATGCAGAAAATGAAATGGAATGTCGTTGCATCCTTGAGTCACAATCTCAACAATATACGATCTAGCAACAAAACAAAAGAAGCAAAATAGTAACAATACTAAAGAGTTTTGGTGCCATAATCCATAACCACTCACAAACTCAGTATGGTAAGGATTCAACGATTGGAGATGCTATTTTAGAACACATAACAGCTTCCTCAAACATTAACTTTGGAACATATCGATAATCAGTACCGACTTCCACTTTCGATGGCATGTTGATGTCACTTTCTCCAGGACCCTTGCATTCTTTAGTATATATATATTTCATTATCTCTATCTCATTCTTCTTTGCTCGAAACCTAGTTATTTTTATATGCTTGAGGTGATATACCAAACTCAGTAGAAGTTTTCCAAAATCTACATCATTGACATGCACTTTATCCTGATACTTAAAATCAAGTTCAACATATTACAAAAAAGGCACATTTCCTATATCAAAGGATACAACATAACCAATGTACTTGAAATACTGGAGCTTTGAGGCACGAATGACAATCCCTTCATATAGATGCTCACAATGATGTATTGTTAAGCTCTCAAGCTTCAAATCCAAATTTGAAATCTCAATTTGAGACAATTCAGAACACTTGTCAAGATTCAAGCTCGTCAAGACTAAATAATTTGCTAAGATCTGAGATAACACATTCGAGCTTAGTTCAACCCGTGCTAGAGAATATCTTCAAGACGAATGGCGGGAATTTACAATATTTCAATGTCAACACGCTCGATGATGAAGAACTGAAGTGAAGAACGAGTCTGCTAACAGCTCATAACGTCGATCAAATGGAGGAGAGAAATCAATATCGATCACGCTCTTGAACTCCTCTTTTGATTGCAAAACTAATCCATCGATAGATTTGAATATTGTAGTGGTCTCCATTGTAACTCATCCGAAGATGAAACTTGTCTATCTTATTGCTCGTGTAATGGAGGAGTGTCTGGTGAACATAATCTATGAATTTTCCCCTCATAAGAGTTCTTCCTACTACTGTGGAGATGCAGAAAAGGGAAACTCGTCAAGGAAGAAGAGGTCCTCATCAAAATCCAAACAATAGGTACGTATAAGCCCACAAGCTTCTCCATCTATTCGATAGGAATGCGGTGCTCACTGCATATTGAGTTGGTATGCCAGAAAGAACGGAAATAATAAGGCTGTTTGGTAAGTTGCTTATCCAGTCTGCCTTATTCTCCATTTCTTGGACACCTAGAGGAGGAAGAGAAGAAGAAGCAGATGTTTTTCTCCATTTCTTGGGTACCTAGACAAGAAGAATGTTGTTCTACCATATCAAAAAGGATTGTCGAAATTTGTTCAAATATGTATTAGTTTCACATTACAACGTAAAGCCAATTGATACACGATGTTTGAAGGTATGAAAGATCAACAAAAAATGGTCTTAATGGTAGTAACATTTTATTAAGAGACCATTTACGCTTCAAGAGGTCAATAAGTGTTCATAGATAAATCTTACTTAGATTGTCGTTAACAACAAATAGTCATAACCAACTAAATTTGTAGAATTTCCCTATTAGAACATCAAACTGATTGAATTTTTCAAAGCAATGTAAGTCCTTAGCTCATATTAGGGGTGCAACTTGGTTCGGTTTGGTTCATGTTGACCTCAACCCAAGACCAAACTAAAATCTAACAATGCTAACCCAAAACCAAAGCAAACCGAAATGGTAAACCCATAAACCAAACCAAATTAAATTGTAATAACCTAAACCCAAACCGAATTGTTGTTGCGGTTCGGTTTGGTTTGGGTTAGATTGAGTAACTTGCATATACAAAAAAAAACACACACATAAATAACCTACATCT
This sequence comes from Pachysandra terminalis, assembly GCA_031762675.1. Classification (NCBI taxonomy): domain Eukaryota; kingdom Viridiplantae; phylum Streptophyta; class Magnoliopsida; order Buxales; family Buxaceae; genus Pachysandra; species Pachysandra terminalis. The sequence continues at coordinate 5,251,792 of JAUPMG010000005.1, forward strand.
AAATAGACCAGCTCTAAGCTTGAATATATAACATATATGAAACCATAAATACATGAACATACATATATCTATCCAAAAATTACAAGCTAATTCAGTTGGGTCAGTTTAACATACTTATATGCTAGACTACCCACCGCGTGCAATAAATAAATCCAAAAAAAAAACCTAATAGAGTTGTTTATGAAAACATTAAATAAAACAAATAATTGAATAAAGAAAGAAGGAAATAAAACATAAAGAGAAAACTAGGAGAATGATTAGTCAATAATCCATAAGAAAATTACTAATTACAGGGGAAAAAAATGAGGGATAAAAACACTCATATGGTTACAATGGCCTTTCCTTCTCTGATCCAAATATGAAGCTTGGATTCGCACGATGGTCGGAGAAAATGAGGAAGCAGAAATGGCCAAAGAAGATGTTTCGTTACTGGCTCGTTGAAGACTAAAGTGTGTAGAGAAAACCTAATTTCTCTTACACGAGTTTTAAGTTCCTTAAAAATGATCTATAAATCTAAGATAATATATGAAATATAAACATGTAGTATAAATTAAATTCGGTTTGATTCGTTTCAATTCGATTTGGGTTTCAAGTTGATTCGGTTTAACCGAAGATTCAACTCAAAGCCGAACCAAACTAATTCAGTTTGACTTTTTCTAAACCACAACCAAACCATATCTCTACAATCCCAACCCAAACTGAATCGAAGTCGATTTGGATCGGTCGCTTTTAAAACAAACCGAGTTGCAACCCTAACTCATATGACTCAAAAGGCCATATTGGACAAAAGATCAGTCTTCTGCTGATTGACCTTTTAGGACAATTATGGACTTGACTACTCTTGGGCTGGGCTCCCAAAACAGGTGCAGTCTAGGCCCAAACTTGACACCATCACAAGCTCTGGATCTAATCATAAAGATGATGTCACGGGCCCACAAAGCTTGAGAGGTGAATAGTGCGTATTACGCTCTTCGGCGCGTTTTAGAAACTTCGCGCCCTGCGCGTCCTTCCAGAGTTCCATTACCATTTTAGACAGCTCACCCTTCTTTTAATGACCGAAGCTGCTATTTTTCGCCGTGGGCGTGACGAAGCTTAACATACACACGCCTCTTAGATGGAGATGAACAAATGAAATTCGTTTATCTCGTGACAACGATCGCAACTCGACTGGAAAAAAAGAAGTCAAAGAAATGGTAGATGTAGATCCATATAGTAGCAGTTCTTGGAGAACGAAGCAGAGAGATTAATCGAGAAAGATTTCACGAAATTCGAAGCGACATTCAAATTTTAATTTTTTCTTTTTACAGATCCCCAGCTGAGTTTCAGATCTGCTTATTGTCTCCAATCTTCAGTCTTTCATTGATCTGAAATTTTTTTTCCGATATTCTTTCAATTGTTTCCATTTGGGAGTTATTCGATTCGACCTCTCGATGTTTCCGCATTTGTGTTTGTTTCCATTGTTATTGTTCTTCTGCTTCTCGCAATCGCATTAGTAGTGTTCTTGTTCTGTTCTTCCGTTTCTCTTCCGTTATTTTTTTTTTTGCTGGAAATTAGGGTTTCATGTTTCGGTTAGAGTAAGATGCATTAGGAGGAACTTTGGTTAATGATTGGAACTTATTTTCAAGGGGAAGATGAGGCGAAGAGCTGCGGATTTTCGTCGGCCAGTGAGGAGGAGATTCTCGAAGGTGTTCTGGTTGACGTTATGTGGTTTGGCGATTTTGCTATTTATCGTGATTTTCAGCCACGAGAAGCAGCCGACATCCAGACCGGTAATGACTCAGGTAAGATTTTTCTCATACATTCCTTATTCGAATTCTGGTTGTCCTTCGATGCTTGACATAATCATTGAAGTTAACATTTTACTTGATTGTGGAAGACATGATTTTCTTTAAGAACATGTAGATAGTAGATATGTATTGTGGTATATATAGAGGAATTGTGAATTGTAAGTTCATCTAGTGTTTTTTGGTCAGCGATATTTGTTATCAACTGATTACAAGTATTAGTTAAGGATGCTTACGTGAAAATCTTTTTGTTAGGTAGACAAAAAGTGTTCTAGATATGATTTTGACTATTACATGTAAAACTCACTATGTTTGAGTCTAAAGGAGAATGAGATCCACTGAGCAGATTCAAACAAGATCCAAAGTCGAGTTCATTTTGTGTTTTGGTTCTTTTTCACAGACCAATTCTTTGTATAACTTACTCAAAATGCTCATGTTTGGAGTATTTAAAATGCTTTAGAAAAAAAAAATTAGAGTATCTCAAGTAATTAGGAATTGGTAGGACGTCCTCTCAAAAGAGGGATGGGTTGGTCAGGGTTATGGGTTTGATTCTGCATCACCCCAATGGGGAGTGGTCGGGTGACCATCAAGGCGGAGATACCAAAAAAACAAAAAAATAGAATGCTCATAGCATCCTTCTTGCATTTTGACTCAGAACACAGACTTCAATAAATTCTTGCATCAATTATAAAGCAAGTCTGAGAAATGACTGCTTTTCTTTACATTTTGCCTCTCCAGAAGAGATTGTAAACCACTGAGCTGGTCTGAGATGATGGATTTTTTTGATAATTGACATTCTATCAGACAGACGTTGAGTTCTGTAGAGAGCTGGTTACCAAAGAACTGATAAGAGCCAAGATGGAATAAATGTTTCAAGTCAATTTGACCACATTCTGAGATGTCCGTTACTCCGTTTAGCAGAAAAAAATTCTATGATTACCCCACCCCGTTATTTTCTGACACGCATAAATCTAAAATCCTAGAAGACATATTAACTCTAAACTGACTTCCACCTTAACTGGAGTATTTTCTGCCACTAGTTTACGTGGCAAAAAATAACTGGGATTTCCCCACCTGGGCATAGAATTTTTTTATATTAACTCTAAATTGGCTTCCACATGGAGTATTTTCTCCCACTAGTCTACGTGGCAGAAAATAACTGGGTGGGGTATTACCCCACCTGGGCATTGAATTTTTTTCCACCTCAACTCTTAAATGAGTTGTTACAGAAGGTTGCAGCTATGGATGCCACCCAAGGAGCCGAATAGGGAGAGATGAGAAAGCTCTGCCATCCGTTCTGCCAGAACGTGACATAAAAAAACAGAACAAGGGAATTCAGACTCAAGTTACACAATTTAAGTTCCCATGTTTAGATGGCACGAACCTGTTGAGATGGGTTTATAGAGTTGAACAATTTTTCACTCATCGTCAAACACAGATCAAAGAATGCTCATAGCATCCTTTCATTTAGAAGGGAAAGCTTTACAATGTTCAAAGTAGATGGAGAAATCTGGTACCATTACCGGCCAGAGTGCCTTTGTGAAAGCTTTGGAAGTATGGTTTGGCCCAACCCAACCGAATATAAAGATTCGAAAGCAGCATTAGCCAAGTTAAGAATATGCCTGGTACCCAGAAAAGCCACCTAATAAGCTCCAATGACTTGAGAAATAACCATTTTCAATCTGTCCCATGCATGTGTTTAACCATTAATCCACAGAGTATAAATTATCCAAAAAAAAAAAAGTAGTCCATAAAGTATAACTATGAATTTTTTGAAAAAAAGACAATATAGCTTTTCTGTTGCAATAAAAATTCAGAACTTGAATCGCATACTACATTTTTAGTTCAATTATTATGAATTGGTGATCAATTATCCCTCTTTTTTTCTTTTTTCTTTTTTCTTTTTTTTTTCGTTTTTGTTTTTGTTATTTTTCTCCATCAAGGTAGCACCCCCTTCCCCATATCTCAATTCTGCTTTTTCTTTTTTGTTTCTTTAGAAAGCTGTTTTTCTTATTCATTTGGTCACCCTCTCCGTCATTTCTGTTTTTGGCTTCCCCAACCCCCCTTTTAATATCAATTCCCTTGATTTCTACTTATGCTTTCTATTAATTTTTCAGAATGACGATGCTTGTTGTTTCAACTCTCTCAATGTTTGTTACTGTCTTTATTCATTGTTTTTTAAAATGTATTACTAATATATATGTTTTTTTTATTGGTAAAGTAATATTTATATTAATATGGCCCATAGGCCTAAACTATACAGTAATGTAATATAATACAGTGTGAATGTCAAAGCCAAAACTATACAGAAGAAGACTAATCAAGAGCATCCCATTTCTGACCCCAAAATCTATCAAACTCCCTAACGCTACACCCCCCAAATTCTGTAAAGTTAGCGGCCCAAGAAAAAAGTAAAGAAACAATATTACCAATAATCTTGTGAGTATCCTATTCCTGTCCTCTGAAAATTCTCAGATTTCTTTCGTTCCATACCGACCACGTAATGGCTGCCGGACACAAATTTCAAAGTATACTGCTCCTTCTGCTACCCTTTCTCTTTTTTTTCAAACCCCAACTATTAAGTTGTGCCTTGAGATAATCTTGCATAATCCATTCTAAACCGAATCTTTGGAAGAAAAAGAACCAAATCTTCCAAGTCTCCTCATAGTGAAGAGGCAGATGGGAGACCGTCTCCTCATTTTTACATAAACTACACCTTGAAGCCAAAGACCACCCTCTCTTTTTGAGGTTATCACACATAAGAATTTGGTCTTGCAATGCTGTCCACAGAAAGAAAGAGATCTTAGAAGGAATACCCGCAAACCAAATGCTCCTCCAAGAAACTTCCCCGTCACCCACTCCATCCATAGCGTTATACATAGACTTAACTGAGAAGCCATCTGCTTCTCCCCCCTTCCAAACTCTAACATCATCACCATCTAAAACTTTAACATCTTGAATTTTTTGAATTAGCGAAGTTACCTCTTCAACTACCCAATCAAAAATGTTCCTTCTAAGTTTGAGGTCCCAACTCCATCCCTTATTATCTCCAACTAAATGCTCCCTAACCCAACCATCTAGGTTGGAGGAGATAGCCGCAATCCCCTGGAACGAAAGTAACAAAGTTTCTTCACCACACCAAATATCTTTCCAGAATTTCACCCTATCACCTTACCCCACTTTAAATCCCACTCTTTTGTTAAAAACCTCCATTGCTGAACAAATAGCCTTCCAAACTCCCACTCCAAAAGAATCTCTACATCTCTTAGTTTTCCATCCCCCTTCCTCTGCCCCATATTTGATTCCTACCATTTCTCTCCATAAACCCTCTGTCTCTTTTCCGAATCTCCATAACCACTTCACCAAAAGAGCCATATTAAATTGTGTTAGGTTTCTCAACCCCAATCCCCCTTCTGCCTTTTTAGTACACACTGTTGACCATTTTACAAGATGATATTTCTGCACTTCTTCATTACCAGCCCACAAGAAATCCCTCTGTAACTTCTCAATTCTCCTAGCCACCAAGGTTGGAATCTTAAGAATTGACATGTAATACGTTGGTAAGTTCGCCAAAGAGTTCTTAATATGGACTAGTCTACCCCCTTTAGACAGAAATCTGGATTCCACATTGCCAACTTCCTTTCCGATCTTTCTAACACCTTGTTCCACACACTAATAGACTCTTAGGGAGCCCCCAATGGAAGGCCCAAATACTCCGAAGGTAAATGGCCAATTTTGCACCCCAGCCACTTCACTAAGAGATTCAAATTAAAAGTAATCCCGACCCCAATCATCTCAGATTTAGCCAAATTAATATGGAGCCCCAACACCGCTTCAAAGCAAACAAGAATGCATCTCAACGCCTTCAAATCAGATTGTCTGTCTCTACAAAAGATCAACGTGTCATCCGCAAATTGGAGATGCGAGATACTAGAAGCCCCCTCCTTCACCTTCACACCTTCAATCAAGCCCAACTCTTCCGTTCTACTAATCATTTTACCCAAGCATTCAATCATCAATAAGAAGAGAAAAGGGGATAACGGATCACCTTGTCTAAGACCTTTGGAAGTCTTGAAAAAGCCCACAACTGTCCCATTCACCAAAACAGACATCGATGTAGTAGAAATACAATATTTTATCCACCGAATCCACTTGACCCCAAAGCCCATCCTCTTCATAACATAAAGTAAGAACTCCCAATTCACGTTGTCGTACGCCTTCTCCAAGTCTACTTTACAAATCGAAGCACTCTTCTTATATTTCAAAATAGAGTCAATGCATTCGTTGGCAATCAATACACCATCTAAGATTTGTCTCCCTCCCACAAAGGCAGTGTTTTGGAAATCACTCTCCCCGCACACTTTTTCAATCTATTCGCTAGAACCTTAGCAATAATCTTGTATATACTCCCCACCAAACTGATTGGACGGAAGTCTTAATATTCAAAGCTCCTTCTCTCTTAGGGATGAGCATAAGGAAAGTCGCATTAGCACTTCTTTCAAAATAACCCTTCTCAAACAACTCTTTGAATACAAGCAAGATGTCCTCCTTCATGACCTCCCAACAGGTTTTATAAAAGGCCAAGGTGAATCCATCTGGTCTGGGTGCTTTATCTCCATTCAATTCCTTTGTAGCACCTAAAATGTCGCTTTCGGCTTAACATGCATAGACTAGAAAAATTATAGCTAAACTCTTTTATCGTTGCCTACTGAGTGGAGGGTCATTATCAAGTGTCTCCTAGACACCTTGACTACACAGCTCAAGAAGTTATCCATAAATTGTCTTATTTTCTTCTGTTGTAGGTATAGAGCTTATCTTACTTGTAGAAGACACTAGCAGCCTTGGTGGGATACCCTGAGAAGGAGCTTCCTTAGGCTACAATAGTCAATAGGTATTTATTCCTCATAATGGTAAGTTGGAATATATTTTCGTTTTTGTGGAGAGGGGCCATCAGCAGCATAGTGTAAAGGATCGTCCGACCCCGAGTTGGATCGGACGATCCCCGAGTTGAATCCAATACAAAATTAAACCATATTGTAATGACTCGGTCCGATCCCGATACGAATCGGGCGATCCAACTCGGGATCGGCGAGTCGGATCGTCCGAGTCGGACCGAGTTGGGTTTATGAAAAAAAATATTTTATTAATTTTGGATCGTCCAATCCTGTTCGATCCTCGAGTTAAATCCGAGTTCAAACATTATGATCATCAGGTGTCACCTGGATGTCGGGACTAGTTTCCATAACATTGATATCTCACGTTCTTCTATTGTATGGATGAAGTTATCCAGCTTACAGAAGATACTGGCAGCTTTGGTGGGATAACTTAGGAAATAGCTTCCCTAGGCTACACAAGTCAACTAGTGGTTTAAGGTAGGGAGACCCACTCTCGCCTTTTTGTTTTATTATGGTGGTGGAAGTGTTGAGCAAAATGATTGCTAGAGCCAAGGAGGGTGAGCTGTTGAAAGGATTTAAAGCTGTTAAGGGTGACTTTGCAGTCTCTCACCTCCAATTCGCGGATGATACTCTGATATTTTGCGATGCAAACATAGAACAACTAAGGGTGTTAAGGTGTATTTTCGTGTGTTTTGAGCCATATCTGGATTAAAAATCAATTTGGGTAAGAGTGAGATCTTTGGAGTGGGGGCTGTCCATAACATTGAGCTCGTTGTCAATAACATTGGTTGTAAGGTGGGAAAGTTACCGACAACATATTCAGGGATTCCTTTGGGTGCTGGTTTTAAGGCTACATTGGTATGGAATGGGGTGGTGGAGAGAATGGAGAGGAGATTATCTTTTTGGAAGGGCAAAATTCTTTCCAAAGGGGGTAAGGTAGCTCTAATTCATCATACTCTAGCTTGCTTACTCACTTACATGATGTCTATGTTGATTATTCCAGCATCTGTGGCAGATAGAATTGAGCAATTACAAAGGAACTTCCTATGGTGTGGATTAGAGGGTAAGGAGAAGTATCATTTGGTACAGTGAGATCTTGTTTGTAGACCTAGAGAAGGTGGTGGGATTGGAATTCAGTAAAGCTTTGTTGGGAAAATGGTTGTGCAGGTTTGGGGAAGTAGTGGGCAGCCTTTGGAGAGAAGTAATAGTTCACAAATACGGGTGTCTACTTGGAGGTTGGGAGGTGGAGCATATTAGATCATCTTATGGGGTGAGTTTGTGGAAAGCCATATGGAGTATATGTAAGGTGTCGTTTGGCGTTCATTTTCGGAACTCATTCCAAGGCTTGGAACTCATTCCAAGCCTTAGAATGAGTTCCCACAAAAAAATGAACGTTTGGTTGGCAAGCCTTGGAATGAGTTTTGAAAAATACACATGACCTCCGAATGAGATCCAACCCTCATTCCAGATTTTAGGAATGAGTTTTGCATTTTGATGGCAAACTTGTAAATATCAAGAGAAACCCCTCACACAACCCCCCCACCAGCACCACCACCACCCCACCACCACCACCACGATCACACCGCCACCACCACCCCCCACCGCCACCACCACCACCACCAACATTACCACCACCGGCACCACCATCCCACCACCGGCACCACCACCACGACCTTTGAAAAGATATAAGTGTACAAAATTTATGCATGAGCATGAGATTTTAAAGAAATAAATGTAGTTTAAGGGAAAAAAAAGTGCTTTTTTTTGCTAAAACTCATTCTAGTAAATGTTAACCAAACAGTTTTACGCTGGAACTCATTTTGTAACATGGTAAACACAATCAAGAGACCTTCAAAATGAGTTCGTGATCCCAAATGAAAGCCAAACGAGGCCTAAATTTTTCAGGGGTGAGATTAGTTTCAAGGTGGCTTGGGGAAATTGGGTAAGGTTTTGGGAAGATAGATGGTGTAGTGATGTTCCCTTTGTCATTAAATATAGTAATTTATTTTCTGCTGCTATGAGTAAAGGCAATTGGATCAGCAATATTATCCAAAGGGGTAGTAATGGAATCTGAGGTTCAGAAGAGCTTTGTTTGACAGGGAGGTGGAGTCGGCTTCTGTACTTATGGCAGAATTGGAAGGATCCAGCTTAGATAGCGGTCCTGATAAGAGATGATGGAGGTGGGAAAGGGATGGGTCCTTTTCCCTGAGGTCTTTGTTTGAGGTTATCTTTCCTATCTATTCAGGTGAGTCATCAGTTCACCTGATTTAGAAGACTTCATGTCTGTCTAAGGTGGCATAAGATATTAACAATTGATCACTTTATTTCCAGAAATTCGGTTAAATCCCTAATTGTTGTTACATGTGTAGGAGGCAAAGTCGGTTAGCCATTTACTACTAAATTGTGAGATGGTAAGGGAATTGTGGTCTTTCTTCTTGGGTGGCTTTGGAGTTGCGTTGGTAATGCCGGCAGATCTGAAATGCGTATTGTTGGTTTGGGGTTGGAGGAAGCAGAAATCTAGACATGATATTCTTTGGAATTTATGTCCTCATGTTATGTGCCGGTCCGTTTGGAATGAAATAAACAATAAAGTGTTTGAAGGTGACAAGGTGCTTGGAAGGGTTCTTAGAAGAAGAGCTGTGGCAATACTCTTTCATTGGGCAAAGATACATCCAGAATTTTTTGATGTCCACTTTAGTGGTTTTGTGAATAGGTGGGGGTGAGTTTTAAATGTCTGAATATAGAGAGTTGGGAGGACACGAGTGTTCTGACATCCCTTGGGATGTTCATACTGTATATGAAGTATATGTTTTGAGGTTCTTTTCATACTAATATATATACCACAACTTTAATTATCAAAAAAAAAAAAGGCATATGGGTATTTTCATGTTAATAAATTGACAAAAAATTCTGTTAGAAAGAGAGAAGTGCACAAAATGGAATATACGGTTTAAACCAAAGCAAACAAATAGGAATTATCCATGTAAGAAAGTTTATCTCTACTGCTCTCTGTAAGCTTCAGGCAGATACAAAGTCTGCTGCTAATAACCCTAGGGGACTCCAGGCAACTGATTGATAACTTATTGCTATTATTATGATATTCTTTAAACGATTCTTCTATATAAGCATACATTGTAGGAATTCTAAATATGCCTAGACAAACTGATGTGGAATGTGAACAAGCATAGAACAGCTAGTTAATACCTAATAAATTAAATTTGCATGAATAAGAGTGTCATCTCAACTATTCTTATCATGTGGAGAAAGAATGTTTACTTCAATTCATGGAACCAACTTGAGCTAATAATGAGCTGTTCCAATCATCAGTGATATTGTCAAGACCAACTGGACCCATTTCAAATTCTGCTTCTCTTTATACCCTGAAATCCCCAAAATTTGTTTAAATAAAGTTTTTGCCTATTTGTCAAAGAAAAATATGGTATACATTCCCTTGCAACATAAGTCATTTATCAGAGCAAGGTTGTTGAGAGCGCTCTATTTTACACCGAGTGTTCTACTTCTTGTTTCAGGGATCAGCAATCCTTACGGAATTTAAGGGCATTTCTTTCTTTGACTTTGTTCATGGCTAGGAGAATTGTGTATAGTTCTTAGGTTTATTAGGATAGGCCCCTTGTTTTTATGTTGCTAGCCCATTGTAGACCTTTTGTGTACGTATGGCATGGCCCTTGTCATTTATTTTTATTAATATTTATTGTAGATATCTCTTATCAATAAAAGAAACTGCATTATTTGAACCATGCTCATCTTTTGCATAGTATTAGTAGAGGAATTCTAAATTGGCAATGGGAATGGGATGTATGTTTCATGGTTCTGCTACTACAGCCCTCTAACCAAAAAAAATTGGTATTAACACCTGAAAATGATACTTTACAAGTCATACCCCCATTTTGATTCACATGGTTTGAATGTCTTCTTCACGTCTTATACTGTTATATTGGTCATCTGACATGCCCGGACTCGGGTACAGGTGTTGGATGCAGTTATGTGTCTAATTGTTGGATCCGACCTACATATTAGGATAAAGTTGACTCTTATATGTGTACATGAACATCATTCATTAGAGAAAAAAGTCCTAGAATAAAAAATCCAGCTATAAATACATTTCATTGTAAAGAAAACATTCAACCATCGAACAACATAATAAAAAACTTGAAACACAACAAAATAAAACCCACATGTAATATTGCAATAAAGTCATACAAGATGATACTAGTTTAAAACCATTTTAAATGACTCCCTATTGTTGGGTTCATGTCCAAAGATCTGAAATTATGTTTATAAGGCATTTTGTCCCAGCTACTACTTCCTGTTAGAATTGATTTGCAGCTGAGAAGAGAGATCCGTTTGTAAAAGGTGTTAACTGGTTCCACTTTGAGGTTAAAGTCTGAAACCATATGCTTAAATTGTTTTGTCCCAGCTTACTCCCCATTAGAACTTGTTAGCAGCTGATAGGAAAGTGGTCTGTTTCTAGAAGTGCCAAGTCTAGAACAATTCCAAAAAGGCACATTTTTCTTATCAACTGTAGTCGTCCTTGGATTACGTTGAGCGTAACTATACGAAATTGATCTGTTTTGTGTTTCCTTAGGTGGTTAAACGTTCTCCCTATATTCTTTTTTCTTTGCCAACTTAACCATTTATGCATAACTAAGAAATCTGATTTCTCCGTAACCTTCTGCAGAGATCTTTCAGGCACAACAAATTTATAGAAGGCCTTAACATTACTGAAGAAATGTTGAGCCCCCACTCAATCACTAGGCAGCTGAATGATCAAATTTCTCTTGCAAAAGCTTTTGTAGTGATTGCAAAAGAAAATAACAACCTCCAATTTGCATGGGAATTAAGTGCCCAAATCCGCAACTCTCAGATCCTTCTCTCAAATGCTGCAACAAGGCAAACTCCATTGACAGCCAGAGAATCAGAAACTGCAATCCGTGACATGGCACTTTTGCTCTACCAAGCACAACAACTCCATTATGATAGTGCAACCATGATCATGAGATTGAAAGCCAAAATCCAGTCTGCTGAAGAACAGGCAAACTCTGTGAGCGAGAAGAGCTCAAAGTATGGGCAGATAGCTGCTGAGGAAGTTCCAAAAAGCCTATACTGCCTTGGTGTCAGGTTAACTGGTGAATGGTTCAGAAACCCAAATTTTCAGCGGAAAATGGAAGGAAAGCAGATTGTAGAAAAACTCAAAGACAACAATCTTTACCATTTTTGTGTCTTCTCTGACAACATCCTTGCAACATCGGTTGTGGTCAACTCAACTGCTTCAAACTCCAACAATCCACATCTGGTTGTCTTCCATCTTGTAACCGATGAAGTTAACTATGCTCCAATGAAGGCCTGGTTCTCCATGAACAGATTCCGAGGAGTGACAGTTGAGGTTCAAAAGATCGAAGACTTTAGCTGGCTCAATGCTTCTTATGTACCGGTCCTTAAGCAACTCCAAGACTCCAATACTCAGAACTACTACTTCTCAGGCAACAGTGATGACAGCAGGACTCCAATAAAGTACCGTAATCCAAAATATTTGTCCATGCTTAACCATCTCAGATTCTACCTTCCTGAAGTTTTCCCTGCGTTGAAGAAGGTAGTTTTTCTCGACGACGATGTTGTTGTTCAAAAGGATCTTTCACCACTGTTCTCTTTCGATCTGAATGGAAACGTGAACGGAGCTGTCGAGACTTGCATGGAGACATTCCACAGATACCACAAGTATTTGAACTACTCTCACCCCCTAATACGAGCACATTTTGATCCCGATGCATGTGGGTGGGCGTTTGGGATGAACATTTTCGATTTGGTTGAATGGAGAAAAAGGAACGTCACCGGCATCTACCACCACTGGCAGGAAAGAAACGTTGATCGAACATTGTGGAAGCTTGGGACACTACCGCCTGGACTGTTGACCTTTTACGGATTAACTGAGCCATTGGATCCCAAATGGCACGTGTTGGGGCTTGGTTACACGAATGTTGATCCGCAGATGATACAGAAGGGCGCGGTGCTTCATTTTAATGGAAACTCAAAACCATGGTTGAAAATCGGGATGGAAAAGTACAAGCCCTTGTGGGACAAGTATGTTGACTATTCCCATCCTATGTTACAACAGTGTAATGTCCATTGATTTTGAAAAGGAAGGCTGGATCTCTTCCACGATGAGGCGCTGCTCAACAGGGCCAAAACTAATGTACTTTGGAGATTATAGTAATGGTATCCAGGAAAATCAAGCGAGGTAAGCGGTTGGAAGATGGGTTTTTTCTTGGATATTGGCATTCTTGGTTGTGGCATACATTTTTTGTTCGTTCACATCATTTAGATTGCTATCCCATGGTTATCTTCTTTTACTTGTTTTGGTCAATCTGAATTAGGTTGAGATGTAAAAGTAGTTGCATCAGTTGCAATTCATTTTACTTCAGTGCCAGTTCATGTTTTTTTTTTTTTTGTAGTTTGGAATGCTATCAGATCAAGTCCTTAGTTTTCTGTCGGGCGGATTTTGATGTCCATTCCGCTCGTAGCTCCCAGATTTTATCTAGTGTAGTGTGACTGAGTCAGATTAAATATAAATCAGATCAATGTGACTTAGAATTGTGAGACACTTGAAATTCTTGATTAATTGATGAGTGATCTTTTATTATTATTTTTCCCATGTACAGGTTGAGAAATATTTGAATAAGAAAGAATGGAGTACAAACTGAGCTATAGCTTCTCTGTGAATTCAGCATCTATTATAAACTGAATTATAACATCTCCATGCTAGTTAGTATGTTTTGTACTGTACTTTTGTCTTTCCCTTCAAAGTAACATCATTCATGCAGCTTCCTTTCCATAGGCCAAGCTCTAACTAAAGTGCAAATACTTCCGGGCCATGATCAATGAGCAGTTGGTGCAGATAAGTCTGGTTAGCCGAAGAATATTCCTTAGGCGCGCCTTGTGCCATATTTGCCTGGCCTGGTAGTTGGCCAGTTCATGACTGGACTTTTAGCCACGCGGGCATATAACCTGTGGAGAGAGCCTAGTGATCAAGTATTTTGTAACTGAGTAATCAGATCCTCAACAGAAAATTTCAGTAGTGTTATTACTACCTTTTGCGAGAGCGGATTTGATATATTTATTACATTGAGTAGTAAAACAAACAAGTCGTTGTAGTATAGTGGTGAGTATTCCCGCCTGTCACGCGGGTGACCCGGGTTCGATCCCCGGCAACGGCGATGTCTTTTTCAATTTGTTCTCTTTTCTCAGAGCGGGCTTCTAGAGTCTTAGACTTGAGGACCCGTGTAAGGGTTCTTAAGTAGAAATAACTTCATACGTGGCACCACATGATGAATCAGACCCCATCAATCAATAATATTGGGGTGAGTTATAACCGTCTGATTTTGTACAACCTTTTACATAGGGTGATGTCCCCAAATGCTTGGTTAACAACCAATCACTACCTCATGATCATGATCATGATCATGATCGAACGGTCATCTGTAAGCGATAAGTTGAGAATATTAAGACTATGTTTGTCATTCCTTAAGCAAGGGCTTCTTACTGTTTTTTGGTTTTTTTGTGTTTTTCAAGTCAACTGTTCTCAATTGATCAGTTGAAAAAACAGTTATTCAAGCTAGAGCAAACACAGCCTTAAGTGTATGTAAATGAAAATAGATGATTTTTCCAGGTGTATTGAAACAAGATAAAATGTGGATCAAAGGATATGAAAAAGGTGATGCTTAATATCCTTTTAAGGCCTTCTCATTGGTTGAATAGAACACCAAAAGTCCCCACCACAACTTCTCCTTCTCAGATTTCTGACCACTTGTTTTGATTCTCACTCACATATACTCACTCATACTTCACACCACCTTCACTCAAACTGCAACTTCTCACCACCTCGTTACACCATCAACAGAAATAGCTGAACTTCAGAGGCACCAGCAACTTGGAAAAACATAGAAATGGTTGCAATGATAATGGCAGCAACTGCAAGCTCCAGCACTGTTCTTAGGCCAACAACCCCATTTTTGGGCCAAAACAGGGGATCAAATGCAAACCCACTTAGAGATGTTGTTTCTATGGGAAGTGGTAAATTCACTATGGTATGTGATGTGCCTATATATCATGTTTGGCAATTTTTTTTTTTTTTTGGATTAGCTTCTTTTACTCTGCATTTAGTAACTGTAATCAAATCTTGGGTTTTTGCTTTCTGATTTGAGTATGTGCCTATATATCATGTTTGTCAATTTTTTATTATTATTTTTTTTTTTGTTAGCTTCTTTTACTCCGGATTTAGTAACTGTATTCAAATCTTGGGTTTTTTGCTTTGTAATTTGAAATTGAATAGGGAAATGAGTTATGGTATGGACCAGACAGAGTGAAGTACTTGGGACCCTTCTCTGCTCAGACCCCTTCTTACCTGACTGGAGAATTTCCTGGTGATTATGGATGGGATACTGCTGGCTTATCAGCTGATCCAGAGGCCTTTGCCAAGAATAGGGCTCTTGAGGTAATTTAATTCTCTCATCTTAAACCTGTTTTCTTGTAAACACAAGACCAAGTTCTTTTACCGAAGATTTTGGTCTTTTGAGTTTTAGTTGGCACTGTCAGACAAATTGTTCTAATACATTCAACAAGAAAGAAGCCAAGAAACTATCTATTTTGGTAGCTCTTAATGTAAATCCAATTGGGTATATAACATTCTTACCTGTTTTCTTGTAAACACAATATCAAGTTCAGTTTCAACTTATATTGGAAAAGAAAAGAGGAATAAGTCCAGAAGAAGTGGGAGAACTGATTTTGAGCAGAAAGTACTTTTTGAGTCCTTATAGGTGTAAGTTTGCTTTACTTAGAAATGGATGAAAGCAAGTGACCCATTAACATTTTTCTACACTTTTAGGCCACAGATAAATTGAATCCTACATTTTCACCTTTCTCCGGGAAGGTCTTTTATGACATAGAGAAGTGTTTACTTCATCCTTTTCCAGGAAGGTGGTTTATAATTTAGAGAAGTGACTTTGTGATTCTATTACGATCATGATGATGATGGCAATAACAATCATATTTTGTTTGGGAACAACGATAGGTGATACACGGCCGGTGGGCCATGCTTGGAGCATTAGGCTGCATCACCCCAGAAGTACTGGAGAAATGGGTTAAGGTGGACTTCAAGGAACCAATATGGTTCAAAGCTGGAGCTCAGATCTTTTCCGAAGGCGGGCTCGACTATTTGGGCAATCCCAACCTTGTTCATGCCCAGAGCATCTTGGCAGTTCTAGGATTCCAAGTTGTACTCATGGGTCTCGTCGAAGGCTTCCGCATCAACGGCCTTCCGGGTGTTGGAGAGGGTAACAACCTCTACCCTGGTGGAACCTACTTTGACCCTCTTGGTCTTGCTGATGACCCTACAACCTTTGCTGAGCTCAAGGTGAAGGAGATCAAGAACGGCCGGCTCGCCATGTTCTCCATGTTCGGATTCTTTGTTCAAGCCATTGTAACCGGCAAGGGACCGCTTGAGAACCTTTTGGATCACCTTGACAACCCTGTTGCTAACAATGCCTGGGTTTATGCCACCAAGTTTGTTCCAGGATCCTAAAAATTGATCTATTTCTGTCCCTTGAGAATGAATTTAGATGGGATGCTGGTGTAGATTGTCATAGTTAGCAGGATTTTAAAGTAAAAAAACTCATCTGTATCTGTAAGATTGAATATAAATCCATGACATTCTTGCTGTTATTACAAATGTTCTTATTTTTAATCTGGATTAACAAAACCCAGATGTCTGATGGAAGATCAACACCAAATACTGATTCCAATCCATTGCTGTGAATCTCTCTAGGAATTCATGAGCAATGCTACTCAAGAAATGGAAAAATGAATTTTATACACAGTACCGACTGTTCGTAGATTCAGTCACAATAAGCATTACAAACCAGTCAAGAAATCGGCACAGAAGATCAAATTTCTGTTCTGTATTCTCGCTACCAGGTGCTATATATTTTGAGATTACATTGATGACAACAGAATTTACATAGATATAGACACCAATCGTTCGAGCAAACAACAAAATTCTCTTTGAATGACTGACTATGAACAAGCTTATCAATTGCCACATCACGTTACAAAATTCGTAGATATAATACAACCAATCTCTCTCCCTTTCCACCACCTTCACATACAAGAAACATCCTTCAGAGTACCCATAAATCCAAGGATGGAAACCGGACCGGAAGAAAAAGAAGTAAAAGACTGCATTGCTGGAACCTTTTCGTTTTGCTCCACCTATCTCTGTTCCTGTCCATGGCTTCATGCTCTCGTTTCCACACATGTTTACGCTGGTCAGTAGAAGGACACAGCTTAAAGGCATGCCAATGAAGATGGAACCGTTTAGGAGGCCAAAGTTTTATCAGCCCTTTGTGGTCCTCTTTCCCCACCACTTTTTACGATTCCTTTCGGAT